>VYZT01014634.1:0-188804 GCA_013400735.1 Pomatostomus ruficeps | reverse complement strand
TGGGATGGGATGGGATGGCTGCTCCCCGAGCCAGGTGCCCAGCAGTCACTGCTCTGTGATACAGGAGCTGCAGAGAAATCCCTGGAATCCTGCTTGGGACCTTGCCTGGGAGGCAGGGGCACTGCAGAGCTGGTGACAAGGACCAGCCCATGGCTTTGCAGAGCGGGAATTGCTTGGATTGCTCGGAATTCCCAGGCGGTGCCTGGCACTGCCATGACCCGCCGGTGGGAGCAGGGTTCCTGCTGGGCAGGGGTTGGCAGGGATGCTGGAATTCCTGGGGGTTGGGAAGGTGGTGGCGTGGGCAGGAAGATGCTTCCCGAGCCTTTTCAGTGGCCAAAAATCAAAGGCAGCTCTCAGCACAGGAAATTAATTGAGAAGTCCCTTGAGAGTGCCTGTCATGGCGTGAGGTGCTGTTCCTGGTGTTCCTCCTGTCCATCCTGCAGCGCACAGTGCGGAGGGAGCTGAGAAGAAACAGAGGGAAGGGTGAAATTCCCACAATTGCCATTCCCAGGAGGAATCAGCAGAGGTGTGAACCCAATCCAGCCGCTGAACCCCCCAAAAGGTGCCTGCAGGAGGTTCTGGATGCTCCCCCTTCCCAAAACCCTTCCAGGGCTGCCAGTGACTCCGTCCCACCAGGGATGATGTCCATGGGGCCCTCCTCCTTTTCACGCCACTGTACTGGTCCAGAGGGCAAAGCCAGAGGATTTTTATACTAAAAAAAAGTGGGGTTTTGAAGCTGGAGGTGTTCTGTACCCAGCATGGGGACTCAGCTGGGAGCCCAGGGTTGGGATTGGGGTGGCAGGGAGAAAATGACCCCCGAAATTCCCCTCGTTTGACCCCGGCAGCGGGAGAGGTTTGGGTTTGCGCAGCACAGATGCAGGTTTTTGGCTGAGCTGTCAGCACGTGGCTGGCAGAGGGCCAGTCCCCGGAGCAGCAGCTTGGGGTTTTAGCCTTCCCCTGGGGTGAGCGCAGCCAGCGTCAGCGCTAAAAAAGAAATGTGACGTGACAGAGGCGTGAATCAGCAAGAGGAAAATTCCCACCATTTGGGAAGGGGAGGAGGCAGCAGGATTACAGGCTGGACTTTGTGGGATGCAGTGGGGGAGTGGGACTGGGGAGGGCAAGGAAAGGCTCGGAGCTGCGGTGCCAAGGCAGCCAGCGGGGTGTAGCGATGGGACAATGGATTAAGGACGGTCAGCTGAGATCCTCCAGGCTGGAATTTCAGCTGCTGGAAGCTCAGGAAAGCAGCCTTGGGAAGGTACCAATCTCAGAACATCTCTGAAATGTGAGCTTTGTCCCCTGCGGGGTGGCCAGGTGCCGAGCGTCCCCTGGGGAAAGGATGAAGGAGGTTGGGTACCCCACGTCTGTGTTTCAGCTGCAGGGTTCTTGGTGTCTGTGCACAGGGAAAAGACTAAAAAATGGGGCAAAAAATGGGGCAAAAAGTGCTCAGGGAGGGGATGCACCCACAGTGTGGGACGCTGGGCTCCGGCACCCGATGCTCCTTTGCCAAAAATTCTTCCTCCGCCCCGTCTGGCTGTGTGGGGGAGCCTGGGGGAGAGGGCAGAGGGATGAGGCAGCGTTAGCTCGCAGGTAACGCGTGATGGGGCCGTAAACGAGATTGATGTGTGGATTAAAGAGACGGAGGAAAGGGAGGCAGAGGTTAAGAATATCAATGGGTACGGCTCTAGCCAGGAGCACGGGGCAGAGGCTGGGCAGCAGAGACGGTGAATAAAGCAGCGAGAGGCTGCAGGGCTGGGCGGGTGCCCAGGGCGGGGAGGAATCAGAAGCCAGGTGGGTAAATAAGAAGCAGAATGTCGTGCCCAGCCACTCAGCATCTCCAGAGGGGAAGGAAACCCAAGTGAAAGTCATCTCGGTTCCCCCAGCACCGGGCTGCTTTACACGGCCTCCTGTTCTCCCAGCTCTCTGCTCAGACATTGATTTTATGGCCCGAGTCCCAAGAGCTGTTTGAAACGAAGCGAGAGGCGCCTCGGAGCAATTCCCGGCTGCAGCCCCGCCCCAACCCAGCCCCTCCCCATGCTCCCGACCCTAAATGGGCCCTGGCAGGTGCACCTCTGATGGCATCATCCCCTTGCACCCTGAAAAGAGGCTCCAAAATTCATATGCATGCACGCTGCTCCTGCCAACACTCATAACAGGGGTTTCTGCTGGGTTTAGGGTGCCAGCACTGCGGAGAAAATGCAGGGGTGTCCTGGTGTTGGAAAGCTGGAGAGGGGCAGAGCAAAAAAGCAGAAAATCTCCCTCAGACACAGAGGCGTTTTTGGCATCTCATAGGGAAGCAAATCTCCCCTGCCACAGCTTCTCCGTGCCCAGCTTTGCTCTTGGCTGACTCCTCTCTCCCCACGACTGCAAAATGCACTTTTTACAGCATTTAAAAGCCCCACCTCGATGATTTTTTTCTCTCCCCCACAGCCATCAGCTCTGCACACACTCCCCAGGGTCAGGTACTGGTGGGGATCGGGACCTTGCACCCATGTCCAAGGTGCCCAGCAGCAGTCGTGCTCCCCTTATCACTGCAGACAAGTTTTTACAACCTCTCAGGCAAGGAGCAGCTTTTACAACAGTTTTTACAACTTCCAGAAGCGCTGAGCTGCAGTTCTGGTGCCTCAAAATAGGCTGCCATTAAAGTGTCAGGATGGCAGGTCCCATAGGCTGTCAATTATTCTTCTTTTTTGTGTCAAAGACAGGCAGTGGAAGTCAAAAGTAAAATAATCTGCACTCCTCTCAGTAATCAGAGTTAGTAACGAGGCTGTCCTTCAGAACCTGCTGGGTTTGTGTCCAGGAAGTGCTGTAGTCCTGCCCCGAGGCCTGAAACTCCCTGGCCAGCTCATGGGGACATTGCAGCAGTGTCACCTGCACAGCTCTTACTCCCAAAATTTTGGGACCTTTCTCCTTCCTTGCTCCAGCCTGGGATGCCCCCTGTCCAGTCCCAAGTCAGGAAGGACCAGCTGGGTGTTGATAGGACCCAGCAATTACTCAGAAAATAATTGAGAAAATGGGAAAAACCGAAAAATAAGCAGGAGAAGAAACATTTGAGGCCTTTCTGTTCCTGGGTGTCTTTTTCTAGGGGGAACAGGGAAATGGGTGCTAGTCCAGGGTGCCAAACACGGGGTTTGCTCCCCATTTCCCGCTCAGTGTTCAGCACTGATGCTGCTGGGGTTGTTTTCTCTGAAAACACGCTGGGATGGGATTTGCTGCATGAAAGATCCTCTCCTGCTGGCTTTCAGCACTGGAGCATGCTCCTGTCAGGAGGGTTTTATCTGGCCAGCACTCAAGGTTTGGGACTTTAGGTTTTCCTTTGGATATATTGACCCCAAGGGCCTCCTGGGCTTGCTAAAATAAGAAAGAAAGGTTAAAAAGTCACTTTAGCTGACTCCAGTCTTTTTTGAAAAAGGGGCTCTGTTCAAGAGGCAAAGGTTTTTACACAGATTAATTAAAAAAACACCTAGGTTGTTTTAATTAATCTGTGTCAGCATCCTGTTTATGACTCTTATACCTGGGCCTGCTGCTGCTCCATGGAGTGACCATGGTCANTTCCTCTGGAGTTTAAACTGGATTTCAGGGTTTATTGCTGGTTTTACTTTGCTCCTACGCTGGAAAGGATGAAGGGATGTTTGGGGACTTGTTTTCCGTTCGGTTTAATTCATTTTTAATCGGCTGACGGCAGTGATTTGATACAGACAATCTTCCCCAGCCGAGGTTAATCAGGACGGAGCGAGCCTTTCACTTGCCATTATTTAGAGAGGCGTTTTATAGAAATACTGTTAGAGAGGTTATTTAACCATATATTTGTTTTCATTGTGTACACAGCTTTTCCACGGGCTTCCCGGCATTTAATGCCGAGAGATTTTATTTATTTTTGTCATTTTGTCATTTGGAGGAAATTCAGGCCTGCCAAAGTGCCTGGGATGGATAGCCCAGGAGGCTGCAGTAATCTGTTCAGACCATCTGGGCTCCGGCTCTCTGAGCAGCCTCGATGGGGGCTCGAAAGCTTCACAAGCCCCACTCACATCAGCATGGGGGTTTTTTGAGGTGTGGCGATGCAGAGATACCCCAGCGGGGCTGTGCTGGTTCCTGCCAGGCCCTGCAGTGCCACGCTGGTTCCAGTGCAGCAGCTCCTTGGAGCGAGCAGGGCTCAGTCCCTGGCGGGGCAGGCTGGAGCTGCAGGTCGGGGCAAAATCACATCAGGAGGTGGAGCCAGCCCCGCGAAATGTGAAATTTAAACCATGAAGCAGCCGAATGGTCCAGCAGCCAGGCTCCAAAGCTTTCCAGCCAGTGGGCACCAGTGAGCATCCACCCCACCTCAAAAACACCCTCTGAGGGGCAGGAGGGAGCCAACCCAGCCCCTCACACCGCAGCTGAGCGAACATGAATTTACTCGTACAGGTGGGGCTGTCCGTGGGCATCCCTGGGCCGGGCACAGGCGGAGAACCCCTCATCAGCAAAGCCCCTGGGGCCAACGCTCTGCGAGGGGAGAGCGGCAGCTCCCGGCACGTCAGGGATGTCCCCGCACCGTGGGGGCTGCCGGCTTTGGGTTTGGTCTCGCTGCAAGGAGCAAAAGCTCTGCCTGGAGACGGGGAGCGATCCCCTGGGCTGGTGAGGCACTCGTGAAATTGAGCTGCGGTTAAGGAGTCCCCGGGGCGCTCCGGTCTCAGCCCGGCAATTCGGGAGCTGCTGCTGCTGAGCGCAGCCCTGCGCATCCCCCGGGGGCAGCTGGATCGCAGTGCCCGGCTGGGAGCAGCTCTCCGGCCCGCTCCAGGTCCCAGCTGATGGATTATTTACAGCCCACTCCTAGGGAATGTGAGCTAACGAGCACCAGGATCAGCCCTCCATAAAGGGTTCTGTGGACAGTGGTGCTGCCACACTCCCACCCCCGAGTTATTTACTGACCTCGCCGAGCGTTTCCGTCTCGCTGGAGCTCGTAAGAGCCTCTATGCTCTGCTGCCCGTCATAACTCTGTGTTTCACAACGCGCAAACCTGTGTTTCCTTTTAATTCATAACCCTCCCAGATGTTGTGGCTGCGGCTGTGCAGCGAGCATCCTGGGCAGCACAAACCTCCCAGCCGGGGCTTACTGGGGGGTTATTTTAATCCCGAAGCTGTTTCCCACCACGCTGTCTGCTTCCTGCCAGCGCCTTGCTCCTTTTATTCAGTGTAAAACCCAAAGTGCGGGCATCAGGTCACGGTAGAGAAGCAGCTCTCCGTGCGCTCGCTCAGGAAACCCCAGTCCGTGCTGTTTAAGAGGAAACCTGTGGCTGTGGATTAAACCCGAGAGCCAGCAGAACCAGTCTCCATCCTCATTTTCCAGCTTTTCAGTCAGATGTTTTCCCTTGATCCCAGAAGAGCTTAAACTTCCCGCTGTCCTGTGTTACGGACATCGCCGGGGGTTTAAACGCTCTCCCCAAATCCCTGTGGGAATGGCCGGGCGGTGGTGCCCCACGGCCCCCACGGAGGGCGCTGCCCCTGGTTTGGAGCACGCTCAGCCCTTGAAGGCAGCGAAGCAAAGAAATAATCGGAGAGTGATGCTGAGTGCCTCATCTCCCTTTTTTTGGTTGCATTTAGCAGAGCCAGAATTAGGAAAAATCCCCCCGGATTTTGTGGTGCGGGGCGCTGTTATCTGTCCCTGCATGTCCCTTCATTAGCTGTGACCCGACGCTCCCGTTCCCGATCCCCAGGGGTGTCTGTGGGAGCGCTGCACAGCTCGGGGGTCCCCCAGCCGGAGCTCCCCGGCTGTTCCTGCGCTCCCCCGGATTTATTTATAGCCTCTGCTTTTCCCTCGGAGCCGTGTTCCCTCTCAGCGCCGCTGAGCCAAACAAGTGCAGAATCTGATAAGCGCGAGGTAGCTTTCCCCCCCGAGGGATGCATTATTTATGAAGCTTATCGACTGTGGGAAATAACCCAGGGGCGTTCCGACACGAGCTACATCCCCTCTTTACACCAGAGCTGTTAATTACCTGCGAGCTGCCGCCAGCTCCTCTGCCCGCAGGCGCTCGGGGTGCGAGGAAATCGCACCCACCTCGCCCGCAGCCGCCGGCGATGGGCATCGCTCTCACCCACAGCCCACAGGCTGCATCACTCATCCCCATCCGCCTGCCGCAGGGCCCAGCCATCGCTCCCCAGCCTTTCCCGCGGCAAAGGGCTCTTTAGTACCTCCTTTAGTGCTTCCCTGCCCTGACAGGTCTTATAGGAAGCCATGAAGGCGCCTCTCAATCTTCGTGATGAACTGAGCAGAGCTCTCTCGCTCGAGCTGGCAGCTTCCCCATCCTTGAGCGGCTTTGTGACTCTGTAACCACTCCAGTCCCTCAGTGTCCTCTCGAGGAGCGCAGGCACCGGGCCCGCTGTCAGGGCTCCTGTCCCCTGCTGGCTCAGGACACAGCACGGTACCCAACCCCGCCGTGGCACCCCAAGGGGTGCAGCCCGCTCTGTGCCAGCCAAGAAGCCTTTCCCTCCTCTTAGTGCCGATGGAAAAGCTGCCAAGGGCTGCTCCTGAATCCCCAGCGTGGCTTCTGGAAGATGGAGGTGGCAGGGATGGAGCAGAGGCAGCTCTGGGGGTGGGCACACAGGTGAAACCGCGGCGACAACAACACCGACGGGACCACAGAATGGAACAGGTTAGGGGAAAGCACTGGGTCCAGCCTCCCTGCTCCAGCAGGGCCTCCTGGAGCGTTTTACTGAGGATGTGCCCAGATGGCTCCTGAATTCCTCCAGGGAAAGAGACTCCACAGCCTCTCTGGGGTGTGATGTTCAGTGATGTACCGTGAGAATTCACGGATCTTTGTGACGAAATCACTCGTGCTAATATCACACGGGTATTCTTTTCGTTTAAAAGGGTGAAAGGTGCCTAGAGCTTTGTCCAGCTCTAGGTGTGGAGCATCAGGTGGGGTCAGGGATGTTCCTCTACCCAGGCACCACGGGCTGGAGGAGGGGGCCATGCCTGGGAAGCTGCGATGGAGATGAGTTGAGGGATAACAGGAAGATAACATCGGCAATCAGGGCTGCGATGGAGATTGAGTGCCGGCGCTGCACGGAGGACAGGGCTGGGCTGTAATTACCTGCTCAGGGCCGGTGCAGAGCAGT
Organism: Pomatostomus ruficeps; assembly: GCA_013400735.1. Lineage (NCBI taxonomy): Eukaryota > Metazoa > Chordata > Aves > Passeriformes > Timaliidae > Pomatostomus > Pomatostomus ruficeps. The sequence goes on along the minus strand of VYZT01014634.1, from coordinate 181,713 downwards.
GAAACAGCACCGACCTGAGCCCAGCTCCCAGCCCAGCACCCACCGCAGCCGCGGTACCTCAGGGAGATGGGAACGGCTGGCAAATGAAGCAATAACAGCAAAAGACTATCAAACTATAATGAAAATAATTAGAACACAAGCGTTGGTATGGGGATGGTTACGGATGCAGGAAGGTGGAGGGAAGCAATGAGGAACATGGAGAAAAGAAGCTGGAGATGGGGCTGGTGGAGACACCGACGTGTCTGGATGGAGATGCAGTTCTCAAAATCGTAATGGGAATAATTATGACTGTAATGGGGCGGTAATAAAGATAATGGAATCGTAATCGAGGAGGGGATGGCTGTGAAGGAGGAGGTGCAAATAACAGCCTTGTAAAGGAGATGATAAGAAAGATAATGGATGGTAATGGGGTTGTTGTTAAAGGTAATGGAGTTATAATGAGGAGAGACTGCGGCAGGTAGAAGGGGATGGGCGGTTTAACGAGGCCTGCGATGCAGAGACGATTCCATTTCTGATTCATCGGGACAGGCAGCGCTGGAGGTGACCGTGAGGCTAATCACGACTGAAGGGTCAAGCCTTAAGACAAATGTAGGCGTGCCACGGGCACGGCAGCACCGCGCTCCCCGGGGAGGCGATGTGGAGGTGCGGATCCGGGCAGGAGGGATGGCAGGAGGTACAAAGCAGAGGGGACAATAAAGAGCCCTGTGACAAATGGCCTGGGCCAGTCCTGCAGCGTTGGCTTCAGGGCCGGGCTGCCTTCCAGAGCCTTGAACAGAGGAGACAGGGATGGGATGGGGGAGCAGCTCCTGACGGCCCCGTGTCCCCAGCGAGGGCAGGGACGAGGAGGAAGGGCCGCTGCAGCAGGGCTGGTGGCGATGGGCACTGCCTGGTGAGCACAGGCACGAGCTGGGAAGGGCAGAGCTGGGCACACATCGTGGCACTGCCATGGGGGACAGTTCAGAGAGCAGCTGATGGCATCACACATTGAGGTGGTTGTTCTAAATCCCGTGTGGTGAGGCTGCTCCTCACCTCCCCTAAAGCCCAGAGCAACATCCTCAGCCTGTCACCCTCCCAAGGCTGCTGGCCACACTCCACCAGCCAGGTCTCATCCCTTTCAGCACCATCCCTGTCCAGAGCCCGGCTCTCCTGTCAGAGGAGAAAATTACATTCGTTTCACTTCACTCGCCCTTGACAAACCTCTGTCAGGTGTCGCGTTCTAACCTCATTATCCTCCAGGTCCTCGCAGATTGATTGCTTAATAACATCTTCTCTCACTTCTCCCTGTTCTGGAGCCTCCAGCTCCTGAGGTTCCCCACGGCAGCTCCCAGCCTGCCCTGCCCTATTGGAAAAACCCATCCCCCTCTAATGTACAGGACAAATGTGCCCCGTTCTTGGTGCTCTGCTTTCCTTCGTTCCTCACCTGCTCTTCCCCAGCACCTCCAGTTCACCCCACCAAACCCCTGGAATGCTCCTCAATCCCCAGTCTGAGCAGGGCGCTGAGGTGGCTGCATCAACCTTTTTATTTTCCAGCGCTCAGCCACGTGTGTACAGACACTTCACCCAGGTATTTTGCTCTCTCCCCCCTTTTCTGACCTCACCACCATATTTTTTTCCTGCCATTTGTTGGTGTTTCTTCCATTCTCCTGGGGAGAAGTGGCAGCTCCTTGCTTTGGCAGCCTGGCAGCATGGCCAGGTGCCTTTTCTTACTGAGGTGATCCCAACCTCTGAGGGGACACCCCATAAATACCAAATGTCTCTGGTTCTGTCGGTCCCCAACTCCAACTGTCTCCATGAGCACTGAGAGCTCCTCAAAACCTCGGGACTCTGCCCCTGTTTCCAGCACACCGGGTTTAATGGGCTTAAAGTACCACCTGCACGTGTCCAAGCAGAAGGGGAGAAGAAATACCCTTCAAATGCAAAGGACCTGGAAAATAAATAGAAGACCCAACCGCAAAAAGAATATTAAGGGTGAAAAAAAAAATGGAGAAAGAAGAATGCTGCAGATTGCGCTGGCCTCGGAGATAACCCAGGGACATTTTTTATCACTAAAAGTCCATTTTCAGTCACAGATGGGGCTTTTTTCTCTTAATCGCTTTCCCGACAGCAAACCATGGAGTCGCAATAACCTAAATCACCAAAGGACAAAGCAATTGCAAGTCCTCTCGCTGCTGGACAGTGGCCAAATCAAACTCTGCTAGATACGGGGGGGAATAAAAAAATCCACTACCAGAGGTCTCCCAAAGGGAAACAGAACAAGGGTGAAGGATCGGAGGGGAAATTGGAAGTGAAGCTCTGCTCGGCTTCAGGATGAACTTGTGCTCAGAGCCCTTAATGACTAACCTGCTGCGGCTGCCCGAGGAGGTTTGCAGGAAAACCTCCCGTTTCTGTCATCACCAGAGGCTCCAGCCCCGGTAAATAACCTGGAAACTCTGTGAGCACTGTCAGGTAACAGGAACCACGGAGGGCGAGGGAGCTCTGAAGAGAAGCTATGAGAGTCGCCTTTCACATACCTGGGAGGTTCGTGCCAGGAAAATGTCCCTTATCTCCAGCACAGGCAAGGCTGGGAGATCAGCAGGGGTTTGCACAAGGATTTCCGTGGATCAGGCTATTTGCTGGTTATTTTGAAAAAGAGCTGCTTACACTGCCTAAAGTAGGAGAAAAACCTGAAAAATTCTAGAGGAGAGAAAAAGAAATATGAAAAATCCATGGAAGTAGATGGGAAGGCAGCAGGACACAGAGCTGGGGAGGATCAATGGTCCAGCAGCCCCAGGATGAAACAGTTGAGCTGTTTGGAGACTGCTTTGCCCCGGAGCTCTGCTCAGCCAGCCTGGGAGGGCTGCAGGAATATTATCCACACTGAGGAACGCCCAGGAGTGAGGGCTCCCACCACTCTGTGCATCAGTGGCCGAGATTTCCCTTTGGGGATGGCAGGACAGAGACAAGGAACAAAAGCAAAGGCTGGGGAGAAAAAGCAAATTACTCCGACCTGGTGCTGGCTGCCAGAGGGAGACTCAGAGCAGGACTTTCCTTCCTAAGAGAAACCCCACGAGTGAGAACTGAGCTCTCCTGCTGCTCTCTGCCACCTGGTTCCCACCCAGTTCCCAGTCCTGTGCCTCCAGAACCTCCAGGCTCCAGGCAGAGCCCTCCCAGGCGCTGTGGGGAGCCAGGAATCTGGGTGCAGGGCTGAGTGTGAGGTGCTGGGCCGGGACCCCGGGGTGGCTGCAGCAGTGGCACCAGCCCCTGTCACCGATGGCATCGCCCACATTCCCCCACTTTGCCACGGGGACACGTCCTGCTCTGGGTGCAGTCAAGGCATCCCTGCTGCCCTGGCTCCAGGGAATGTGCTTTTCCCCCGTGGTGAGAATCAGAGGTGCACAGGGGCTGTGGGCACGGCTGGGACAGAGGCTGACTCCTCCAGCCGCTGCTGAGCACCAGGACATCGCTTTCCCTGGCACACGAGCACCTGGAGTGGGCACACGAGCTCTCTCACCCGGGCACCAGCGCAGTCTGAGTCAGCCTCGGGCAAACAGCAGCAGCTCTGACACCGCAGCCTCAGGGCTGGCTCTAAAAATAAACGGAGAAAGGAAAAGAGCATTCTCAGCCTCAGCTGCGCTCCAGAGCCCCCAGGAGAGGCTGGGATTGAGGGGAGAGGCGATGGCACAGCCCAGGGGTTGGAAGCACAGCTCTGGGCGTGTGGCAGGAGCAGCTGCCTCGGCAGCACAGGGGATGGCACATCCATCCCCCTGCCGCATTTTTGGGGAAGAAAGATAAAACTAGGCTGGGGAAACATCCAGAAGGCTGTGCCAAGCCCCAGGTAGCCAGTGCACGAGGCTGAGATCACCAATCCTCACCCTCACCCCCAGGCTCTGCGCTGGTGCTGCCTCCTGGCAGGCTCAGCTGCGCTTTCTGGAGCAGCACATTCGGGAGATTTATCCTCCCCTGGCACGCTCGGCTCACAGGCAGCAGCTGCCTCTCCACAAAGGTCGCTCTGCTTTGTAGGCATCAGCTCTTGGCCAGATCTGGCAACAGGAAGCCAAGACTCACCAAAACTTGGCTTTGCAGTAATTTCTCCTCCCTCCAATGAGCGTAAGATTACTTAGAAAACAAGTTACGCTGAAACATGGCTTGAGAGACTTCCTGGAAAATAAATACTCAAACTTCAGGGCCGTTTCTCAACCAAAACTGCACCAAGTTTAACTCCATACAATCCTGAGCTGGTTTGCTGTGCCTCAGTCTGCCTTTGCCAGGCAGCACGCTGCAGCAGCAGCAGCAGAGCTGGAGCCAGGAGCTGCAGCAGCGCTCCCAGGATGCTCCCCTGGCATCCCCAGCACCCAGCAGGGCTCACAGACCTCCTGCCCAGGAGCAGATTTGCTCCCTTCTCCCAGGCCCCGTTGTTCTGTGTGTCTGGCAGTACGTGCTGGTCCCTTCCAGCAGCCGTGGCACTTTCTCCCAGCCCCAGGAAGCACGGCCTTCCACAGCTGATACAGTTTAATGGCTGTTTAATTTCCTGCTGTCACAGCAAATAAAAAAATAATTTTTCATGTGTCAAAGAAGGCTGACATAAATGCAGGCAAGTTGCCATCTCCCCTCCTCAGGAAAAAAAAGACCACAACCTAGACTGGATATAAGGAAGAAGTTTTTTCACAATTATGGTGGGGAGGCCCTGGCACAGGGTGCCCAGAGAAGCTGTGGCTGCCCCTGGATCCCTGGCAGTGCCCAAGGCCAGGCTGGACAGGGCTCTGAGCAGTGTGGTCTCAGGGAAGGTGTCCCTGCCATGGCAGGAGGGCTGGATCAGATCTGCTTCAATGTCCCCTTCAGCCCAGACCATTCCTTGATCCTGTGGCGATCCTGTGTTGCCAAGAACACAGCTGCAGCCCTGGAGCAGAGAGCTGGAGCTGTGTGAACACACCAGAGCCACCACAATTGTGGGATGGATGGACCCCATTGGCACCAACGCTTTCTACTTTAAAATGTTGGGCACACACTGGGACAAGGCAGAATTGTCCCTCCTGAGTCCTCTGGCATTCCTTCTTCCCAGACAGCTTCCCACGGGCACCACACCAAACCTGAGATGTTCCTCTTGAAGCACAAAAAACCCCAAACCCCACCAAACAGCCCCCTTTCCTCTGCTCCTCACCCCACCTGCCCAGAGCGTCACCAACCCCTCCCTCACCACCACCCGCTGCTGCTCGCCTGTCTCAGCTGCCATAAAACAGAGATCAGTGGAGGCACACGAGCTTAGAGGAGTTGATCCTCAGCCTCGTTAGTTGTGGCTGGCACCACCCCTCTAATCACCCGTCTCACCTGCCAGAGCTGCAGCAGGCAGGGGAAGGAGAGCACGGGGAGGAGAAGGTGGAATTTCAAAGTAACTATTAGCGATGCTTGGTGTTCCTGCAGCTTCTCCAGAGCAGCCGAGGCAGGGCTGTGTCTCGCAGGCTCAATCCTCTGCCAGGAGACAAAATCACGCATGGAAATTTTTATCATGACTAGCAAGCAGAAAATCTTCTGTCAGAGCATCCTTCAGCACCAACGAGTGAAAGACCCTCGGTGAGGCACTCCAGGACCCTGCAGGGTAAACACCAACCTGCTCCAGCTTTGGGGTGTCCATCCATTTGGCAGGAGAGCTCTGAGATGAGGACAGGCAGTCCTGGCTCACTGCCTGCCCCTGGCCACAGCGTTTTGACCCCAAAAACGGTGGCTGGGGAGGCAATTTGTGATGAAAGCCCAGAACCTGGCAGCAGAACTCGTCCATGCACTGCATGAAAAGAAAGTTTCCTCCACAAAACTGAGTATTAGGGGGAAAAAAAAGCACGTCAAACTGCTATTGATCTTCCAGCCTGGGCTTGCATCGAAAGAACATTTTTCCTGCTTACTGCACTTATAAAAGACAAGGAATCAGAGACATCACAGCTCGGTTGTATCTCCTAGAGACCAGCCAAACATCACATTAGACATGGCAAGGCCAGCCAAGGTAGGAAGAGAACCCACCCAAATTTCAGACCAGATTGTAAAATTTATTTTTTCCCCCAGTTTGTGCAGTGGAGTCATCCCTGTCACCCTCCCAGCCAAGCACATGTCTGGGGGTCTCCTGCAAGGCTTCTGCTTTCCTTTCTCACGTGCACTTTGGTGGAGTATTTTGGACTTTGAGAAAGAAAAGTGCCACATGGAAAACCCCACCAAAGAGGACTTCGAGTTCTTAAATATCTGTCTAGAATGGAAAACTAGAGTGGCAGCTGTTACAGTCTGATTTTTAAAGCTGTTAGGAATGCCTGTGCCCGAACTGAGGTGCAGATGAGCCCACGTGCCACAGTCAATGGCGTGGATGTTATCTGACACAGAACAGGGCGTTCTCCGAGCTCCCAGCCCTGCTGAGGGGGCCCCCGTGAGAGAGGCCATGCCCTCTTTGGAAACCACGCTTGGAGGTAAAAATGCAATTTCAGTGGTGGGATGAGGGCCTTAGAATCAGGATGGGGACGCCACCTCTTTGTCACCGGGCTGCAGCAGGGCTGGAGGGCAGTTTGGGGACAGCTCCTGGTGTTGGGGCAGCTGGCCCAGGTGATGCCTGATCAGAGGCTCCCCAGAGCAGAGGGCAGCCAAGATTCAGAGAATAAACTGGGGATTTATTGCAGGGCCTTCAATAGGGACACCTTGGGCACTCAGAGCCTCTCCGGGAGAGGCCACACCCAAGCTGGAGCCCGGGGCACGAGTTTGCTGCACTTGGATCAGTTTGGATCCATTCCCAGATCAGGGTTCATTTTCCAGTGACAATTGCAGGGGATGATGGAATTGAGGCCAAGTCTGTCCCCCCTTTGAGAGGCTCCGTTTCCATCTTTGGGGGCCTGGGCCAACGAGGTGTCCTTGAGTGCAGCCTGGAGAGGATTTGTTGTGTCTGAGCAGGATGGGAGTACAGGAGCTCCCAGCCCGTGGGGAGTGGGAGAGTTCCACACTAAAGCAGGGCAGGGGCTGGGAAATAGAAAAGCTGAATCTGAGGCATCACAGGTGCAGAGCCAGGGCTGTTCTACCCCTCTCAGCCTCACATCCCTGAGCCTCAGGAGATGTCCTGAACAAGGCACCCCCAGCGCGTCCCTTTCCTCCCCCCGTGCCTGGGAACATCCTCCTCTCCGTGCCCACACCTGTGGCTGTCCAGATGTGAGAGCAGCCTGGATTCACCTGTCTGCCCTAACAGAGCCTGTCCCAGTGCCCAGAACAGCCTGGATTCACCTGTCTGCCCTGACAGAGCCTGTCCCAGTGCCCAGAACAGCCTGGATTCACCTGTCTGCCCTAACAGAGCCTGTGCCAGCACCCAGGAGGAGGAGCAGGCCCAAACCCAGCCCAGCCGCGCGTGGGGAAGCGGTGGTTGCTGTAAACTCCGTATACATTATTTATCAAATGAAGTCTCTGCAGCAGGGCTGTGACTCATCTCATCTCCCTGCTCCAGCCTGCTCAGGCTCTCTCTGGTTGTCTTTTCCATGGGATGTGACAGAAAAGCTTTGCAGGCTCCTGGTGGTCGCTGAGGGAAGGTTGTTCCCCTCCCGAGGAGATGCTGCAGGTCCCCAAGAGGGACCTGGTACAAGTTCTGCCCAAGGGAAGTCACCCTCCAACCAGCTCTGCCGTGGCAGCTTTGTTCCAGCCCAAATCTGTTGCACAAGTGCCTGCTGCTGCTGCTCTTTATATTCCAGGGAAATTGCAATGGGAAGGCGAGTAGAAAATGTCAATTATTGGAAGGTTCAAACAGCACGATCCCTGCTGCTACCTGCCAGGTTGCGTGTGCATGTAAATCAGCTGTACCGTGCTGTTTAGCTTGAGCAATACATTAGAAAGAAAGGGAAAATCTGGATTTTTTTCCAGTACGGGGGTTTGTAAAGCAGGTGGGGGAAAGTCACAGCACACTCAACTGTGATCACATCAGCTCTGCTTCATCTCCGTGGTGTAAAATTACATGTGAGGGGAAAATTAATGCAAAAACGCACCAAATGAGCATTCCCTTTCCACCCCCCTGACTTTGGGTGAGGGCACAGATGACTTGGCAAACCGAGGAGCAAGTTAAAGACTGTGCTTATTTGACTTTAGCAGCTGGGTTTGCTTGCACTGGAAGCAAACCGAGTTCCTGTGTGCTTCTGCTCAGAGTTCCCAGGGGGAAAATGCTGCAATCTGCTAATTATGGTTAAAAAACCTGGGGAAATAGTTGGGCTTTTCCTCTGCTGGCCTGCGGTGCTGTTCTCGTGTAAATATGGACAGGGTGGTTGCAGGGGGTGATGGAGCTCCCAGCACAGCTGAGCATCAGGTCTGTCTGAGCATTGACACACAGACAGACAGACAGACAGACAGAGGGATGGCACTGAGTGGGCAGTGGGAAGAGGTGACAAAGTTGTTGGAGAGGGAGAAGAAGGGAGGTTTGTGTGTCCCGGGCAGCAGCAGCACCTCTGCGGCGCTGTGTGAGTGGAGTCCGCACCGTGCAGGTCGCGCGTTACCCTCCAAAATTAATTACCAGCGCCTCTGCTGAAGATAAAATGGAAACATATTTATTTTTGTGCTTACATTCTAGTTGCCATGTAATTAAGTGCTCCCATATAATTAAAGAGGATTTAGAGGGTGCTTATGCCCCACAAAGCTCCGTAATTGCGGCTAATTTCTCGTTTGCAGCTTCTCAGCATCTCCAGTGGAGCTCCAGGAGCTGCTGGGGTAGGGACAGTGGCCATCACAGAGCAGAGCTTTAGCAGCGAAGGGTGGCATCTCAAAAGGTCTGTCCCCATCCCGAAATCTTCCTTCAGGAAGTTAAACTCTCCCCGGGCACAGGGCAGCAGTGACACCCCGGGAGCATCGTTGTGGGCACAGGGGCTGCACTGAGAACAGCAGCAGGAGCTGTCCCAGCCCCTGTCCCCAGCTCTCCCTGGGAAACCTCCCTTAACTCCCAGAGACACCACCTCAGGATGAAATAAACCCCTCTGCACCATGCAGGCCTGCTGAGGGGGTTTATTTCACAGCTCAGTGTGAATAAATGTGTGAAGCGCAGGATGTGAGGGCTTCTCACGGGCAGGAAGTCCCGAAGGACAGGCTGTCCTGGCAGCAGGGCAGCCGAGGCCATCGCCACCAGACGTCAAACCCTGGTGCTCAAAGGGCCAGGCCACTCCCCTGTCACAGCTCCAGACACGTGTGCAGCCTCACAAGTTGGTGTGGAAGGGCTGGGCTGTAGCAGCAGCTGGGACTGCAATTAAGCAGAGGGTGCAGAAGGAGTTGATCAGGGAGAAGTTCAGTTGCCTACATGCAGCAAGGACCTTCCCTCTGCCCACGGAATTAACGCCACGAAAACCCTTCTGAACAGACAAATCCCCCATCAGGAGATTGGCAATAGCTGGGCACCGGTGCTGCTTCCCCTCAGAGAGATGCAGGAGGGACCTGGTCTGCAGGACCTGCTGCACCTCTGCTCAGGAGGCTCCTGCTGCTGCAGCCCGGTCTCGTGACACCAAACCTGCAGCAGCTTCAGCTGCTGAGGAGCTGACCCAATTATCCCCACTGCTTCTTCGTTAGCGGCTGCTGCAACGCGAGTTCTTTCCGGTGGGACAGGAAAACCACAAGAGTTTCTTGCTGAATCACCGAGCGAAGCAAAAGCGAAAGCACCACAGGGGCTGAGAATCCCAGAATCATTTTTGGGTGGGAAAAGGCCTCTAAAATCAAGGTCCAGCCATTAATTTGGCCCTGCCAAGCCCACCACTGAACCATGAATATGAGTTTTCCAAAATGCCTCCAAGGAGGGTGACTCCCCACCTCCCTGGGTGCCAGTGTGACACCCTGTGCCTTGAACACATCCTCAGCTGCCCTGGCTGAAGGACACGGCACCCAGGAGGGTTTCAGTGCCAAGGCACTCATGATGTTGATGAATGGCAACCATGAGTGGCCCTAAACTGCAGCCTCACTTTGGAGATCCCAAAAAGCTGGGATTCAGAGCTTGCAGTGCAATCCAGGTTGGTTTTCCAGCTGTGTGATCACCTTGGAACGGAAAGCCTAAGGCTGGGAAGTCAACCATGGAGCTGAATTTCCTTCTCAGTGAGCGCAAAGGGAAAGCTGCACGGGCTGCAGCTTGGGTTTATCTGGTTCAGGGAGTGCAGTAAATGCACATAAATATATATATATATATATACACACACATATATATCTCTGTATGCTCTGGGGAGATTCAAAGGCTTCTCACTCCAAAAAAAATGTTCACTTCATTGTCACACCTTTAGTGACTTCAAAAACATTTTAATACACTGAAGAAACAAATGTTTTCCTTTCTCAAGCATCCTCCCAGGCAACACCTGACTCTCTTTTTTTCTTTTTTATCCAAAGCAATTCATCAAAACTGCCAGGAAAACAGAGATATTGTTGGACTATCCCAATATTGAATTATCCCCACAAAATGCCAGAGACAAAGCTGCTGGCATCGTACCCGTTGTGCAGATCTGATGTCTCTGCACCCATCCTGCACAGCCTGCATTTGCTACATTCACATTGCAAAGTTATAGAAAAGGGGCTGCAGGTGCTGCTGGGGCTGCATTTTGGGGGGAGCTGTTCCCCCAACCACTGCCACAGCATCGGTGACGTTCTCAGCACAGCTGCTCCGAGCAGGCAGGTTCCCTTCTGCACTGCTCTCACAAAGCTGCTCACACAGATACGGCCCATCAGCAAAATGTAAAAATAACTGAAAATATATAATTAGGGTGGATGCACTGTGAATTTAGCAGGGTTTTTATGCTTCTGCCTTTGCTGGCCCATAAGGCGCAAATCCTGGGTGGAGAGAGGCTGATGGGAGGGAAGGAGAGCGCTCTGCTGTGGTGTGTGTTTGGCAAATGCCTCAAATATTTTTCTCAGTTTGATATTGTCTGTATTTTTTATGGAGCGCTACAGAGACATCGCAGCAGATTGATTCTTTCACAGCTCCCCAGAGCTGAAATGCTTGGGAGCCGAAAGCTCAGCGCCTGCCAGACTTCATAATTAACTGTAATAACCCTTTAATTTGAACTTTAATTCAGACACCCATGTTTTGGGGGGATTGTGGGGGAATAAAAAAAGGTAAAACAAACCAAAGGTGACCAGTTCTGGTAAAATACAGAAGCAGCCTCGAGTTTGTGCTGTGCCAGAGGCAGCTGGAGATCAGCTGATCTGTCCTGGTTATGGAAAGGACATTCTGGGACGGAGAGGCATTGTCCCAGTCCAGGGCATTGTCCCAGCCCAGGGCATTGTCCCAGTCCAGGGCATTGTCCCAGTCCTGCAGAAAGGGAAGGAGAAGGACACTGATATCAGAAAGTGACGGCTCACAGCTGCTCGCTGCCCTGGATGGGAGCTTTTCCAAGGCCACCCCTGGGGATGAAGGGATCAAAGCCATCAAGGAGGCCACCAGCAGGGAGTTTCATCGGAACCTGGGGACAACAAAGGCATAATTAAAAAAAGGATTAAAAGCAACATAAATTTGCTCTAATGCAACCAATTTTACACATTAAATAGCCACAGAAATTTCAGGGCTAACACCAACCCTGCTCTTTTGCTTCCATTTTCCCAGGTCCTCACCACTCCTGGCTGACCAAGATTGGCTTGGAAGGTGCTTCCCTCTCCCAGGAAAATGGGAACTGACGGTGAAAACCCTGTCCTGAGGAACGTGCTCATCAGCTTCAACCTGCTCCTGCTGGGCGCCGTGCTCAAGCCCTTCGAGTGCCGGCTGGAGCCGAGCGCCGAGCCGGCCGAGAGGACAGCGCTGGACGAGGCTGGGGGCCTGGCCAACTGCAGCCCGCCCGCCAAAGAGCAGCCCATGGTCTTCCACCACATCTACAACATCAACATCCCGCTGGACAGCTGCTGCTCCTCCATGCTCAAGCCTTCGGCCGAGGAGGTGAGTTCAGAAGACGACCGGCTGGCAGAGTACACGGAGCAGACCTCCGACAGCGAGAGCCAGGTCACCTTCACCCACAGGATAAACATGCCCAAGCAGGCCTGCAAGTGCTCCACCTCCCTCCCATCCCTGCAGGAGCTGCTGAGCAGGATTGAGATGCTGGAGAGGGAGGTCTCCATCCTCCGGGACCAATGCACCTCCAATTGCTGCCAAGAAAATGCAGCCACAGGTAGTAATGCCGTCCTGTTAGCTCTTGCTGGGGGCTGAGGGCTCGAGAGAAAGGCAGGAGAGATAATTCCGAACCCGAGGATGCCACTCGGAGTGGTGACAGAGGAAAAGCAGTGTTCACCCATGGCGGGGCCGTGGCTTTAGTGAAAAACTCAGCTCAAGTCCTCTAAGGCAGGGCTTTGGTCACTCGAGTGCCCGTACCCCATTCACTGTAAAAACCCCATGATGGAGAGAGCTGGACCCCTTTAGGGATGCAATTATGGCTGGTTTGGGGTGAGCAGGGACATCTCCCAGCTCTGCAGTCCTTCCAGCACTCCTACGCATCTGCCACTGCCTGTGGGACAGGGAGTGATCTCCCAACTGCACAGTCCTTCCAGCACTCCTACACATCTGCCACTGCCCGTGGGACGGGGAGCAGGGATGCAGCTGCTGCTCTCCTAAGCTGTCCCTGGGCTGAAGGCAGCCCCGTGGGAGCTGGCAATGAGCTCCTTCATCTCCTCTGTAGGGGGAAGGAACACATCTGAAAAGCTCAGTTAAAAAAAAAAAAAATACCTGAAAGATGCAAACAAAACCTATAAAAAAGGCACGAAACCATCAACATGATTATTTCCTCTGAATGGAGAGATGTGCTTTTGTGGAGACCTCCAAGAGGTGCCATTAGGGTTACTCCATCACAGGCAGCCCCTGGTTTCACCTCAGCTGCCCCTCAGAGCCAGGAAAGCAGCTGAAAGGAGCCGGGGCAGGAGGGGTTGGGCTGGCAGCTGCATTTCCATGGCACAGGAGCCAGCACACTGGCAGCTCTCCTTGTCCCAGGGAAGGAAGAGGGGCTGTCTCAGAGGGCGTCCCCCCCGAACGCAGCCCAGCCCTGCTCGTGGGCTGCTTGCAGGGAAGGAAACACTCAGCAAGGAGAACCACAGAGGGCATCTTCCCCAGGGAAAACTGCTCCTCACACCAGGAACAGCAAGGGGAAGGCAGAGAAATACAACCCTTTCACCCCAGCACTCACTGCATTTTTTTCTCAGTTTTGCAGCTATTAGTGTGATTTTCCCAGTGGTACCCAACACCTCTGTGTGCAGGACACATTAAAATGAAATGGGTGCAACCAATGCTCAGGTCAAGAGTTGCACCAAAAGTGTGTTGGCCAGGAAGGGAGAAACAAGGATGGACACACAGCAGGGTGGCTTGGGCTGGCATCTCTCACCTGGCCAGTGGAAGCCAACGCATTCCCAGCCCTGGGTTCAGCCCACATCCCTCCCAATGCCACATTCATCAGCGACATTAATAACTCAGACAAAACAGAAAACACCGGTGTGTGCAAAGTGAGGGTTAAAATCACGTAGGAAATGCCTTGGGAAAAACCTGTTTTTAGAGGAATTGATTTGAAACTCTGATGGGCCTATTTGGGTTACTTGCAACACACGCAGACAGCCCCATTAAACATTCATGGCTTGGTGGAGTCCCCACTCCCATGGCAGATGCGCCGAGCTAAAACCGGAGTAATTTCATTTATTTTTACCGGAGTTGCTCTCAGTTCTCTGCACTGCAAAGGAGAGCAGGATCCCCATCCCAGCACCCGAGGCATTTCCCTGAGGGAAGCCTCTTTCCTCCAGAACACTTACAGGCATCGCCTCTCATCTTGTGATAACTTAACTGGAGGTTGAGTTCCGAAGAGATCCTGGCTGGCATTCCCAGGATCTGCAGTTTGGATGGGAATTGTCCTGCAAAGTCACCCGAATGGGTCTGTCTGGCACAGCCTGTGAGCTGTTCTTACTGTTCATCTCTTACATCCCTGTTGGAAGAGCTGCTCAGAAAGGTCACCTAGGGTGGAAAATTTAGCTGGGGACAGAGTCCCAGGGGTCTTTGGGGTGCAAAGGTTTCCCAAGGTTTGGAGGAAGCATGGAAAGGGTTTCTGTTCTTCCCTGGTTCACACGAGGAAAAGCAGCAAAAATCAGCAAGGGAAGGTGAGCCTGCCTGGTATAAATCCTCAGCTGGAGCAGTGGCTCTGTTGGGATAAACCCTCAGCTGGAGCAGTGGCTCTATGCCAGGGGAGCACTGGCAATGCCAGGGGCTGGTGCCTTCATCCCCTGCACCCTCCTCACCCCAGAGCACCCTGTGCAAGGCTTCCAGCTCATTCGAGGTGGTGGCCACAGAGCCCCTGTGCTTGCCCTGCTTTTCCACAGCCTCGCTGTGCCCAAAGCCAACAGCTCTGATAAATCAGGCTCACAGGGGCGATGATGACGTCTTTGGGTACATCCCTGCTTCTTATGGGAGAGAGAGACAGCACAGAGGGATCTCTCATCTATAAAAAGGGAATGTGTAGACGTGAGAGACCAGAGGAGTCGTGGCTGTGCACGGGGTTTGGCCAGGGAAGGTTTTTCCCAATAAGAGGTTTAGGGGAGTTCCTATCGAGGGAGTGCTGAGCTGCAGAGAAACCCAAGGCAGCACCTGCCCCACCACGAGGCTGATGGCACCCAGGGTCACAGAGGCCACCTCTCCCTAGGGAAAGATCCACCCAAACCCCACCGTGACCCCGTATAACCAACCCTTCCCCTTTCAGCCCCAAAGCCACCAGCTCCCCAGAGCTGGGCGTGCTCGGAGGGAGGACTATCACACCTGCCTCCCTTTTCCAGCCCACCAGAGACCACAACTGACCTTTGTTCCCCTCCCGCCCGCTGGGTTCTGACCCTCGGTCCCGCATCCTTGCAGGGCAGCTGGATTTCATCCCGCAGTGCAGCGGCCACGGGAATTTCAGCCTGGAGTCGTGCAGCTGCGTGTGCATGGAGGGCTGGGCGGGCAGCAACTGCTCGGAGCCGCTCTGTCCCCGGGGCTGCTCCAGCCGCGGCGTGTGCCTGGAGGGACAGTGCATCTGCGACAGCGACTACGGCGGCGAGGACTGCTCGCAGCTGCGCTGCCCCGCCGGCTGCGGCTCCCGCGGGCTCTGCGTGGACGGCGAGTGCGTGTGCGAGGAGGGCTTCGCCGGCGAGGACTGCTCCGAGCTGCGCTGCCCCCGCGACTGCTCGGGCCGCGGCCGCTGCGACAACGGCACCTGCGTGTGCCAGGAGGGCTTCGCGGGCGAGGACTGCGCCAGGCTGCACTGCCCCGGCGCCTGCAGCGGCCGCGGGCTCTGCCGCGACGGGCTCTGCGTCTGCGAGGAGGGCTACGGAGGGCAGGACTGCTCCGCAGGTACGGGGGAGATGGCTGAGGAGAGCCGCACTTGGGTCTGAGCGAGGGTTTCGAGGTGTTCAGAGTCCCGCAGGAGAAACTCACACCCGGCAGAGCACAGCGCTTGGGACCCACTCAGGTCCCGCAGTGTGGCTGCCTTCCTGCTGTCCCTGTCCCCAAAGTCTGGACAAAAGTTTGGGAGATGGGCAAAAACCCAGCGAGGTTCATCCAAACCCTCAGTGCAACAGGTTCTCTGAGCCTGCACCTTGCTGCAGCTGTTAACCCAGCCACAGATGGCACACAACCCCCAGCCCGTGCCCGTGTCCCACCCCCAGACCCGCACACCCTCCCGCAGCAGGGGCAGAACGAGCCACACACCCCCTGACGCTCTCCTACCTCTGCCCTTCCCACCAGTGTCCCCTCCGGCAAACCTGCGTGTGACGGGGATCAGTGACAGCTCCGTGGAGCTGGCGTGGGACAGCGCCGGGGCAGCCACCGAGTTCGTGGTCTCGTACCAGCCCGCGGTGCCGGGGGGCACCCAGCTCCAGCAGCGCGTGCCCGGGGACTGGAGCAGCATCACCATCACGGACCTGGAGCCGGGCGTTGCCTACAATGTCAGCGTCTACGCCATCATCAGCGACGTCTTCAGCATCCCCGTCACCTCCAAGGTGATGACCAGTAAGTATCCACTGCACCCATCGCTTGCTGCCCGTGTATCCAGAGGGGATGCTCAAACTGGCTCACACTTTCCATAAAAAACCTCCTAGGAGAAAAGAAAGAAAAAAAAAAAAAAAAAAAAAAAAAAAAAAAAAAAAAAAAAAAAAAAAAAATCTGTATAGGGATATAGGAAAGGAGGAAATGTGTCCACCCTCTTTGGAAAGACTTAGTTTGGATGAAAACCTGGATATCTAAAAAGAAGAAAAAGCCTTCAGAGCTTGATTGAAGAGCTCAGATTGTGGCCCAAAACATCACATTTTTTTCCTCAGAGCAAATAGTACAATATAACACAGAAGTCACAAGTGTTAGGTTTTGAAGGGATGATTCCCTGCGATGACTCTCTGTGACAAGAGTGATAGTGCAGCGAGAGGGGAGGCTGCTGTGCCTCGGGAGAGACACAGTCCTGACCAGAGGGAAACAGGAGTATCCAGCTGTAATGGCAGCCTCCAGAAAGGTTTCTTGGAGACTGAGGATGCAGAGGGCCGGGGAAAAACAGAAAATATCCAGACAGCCCTTTGCATCCCTCACTCTGTTCACACGATGGTGCTGCGGGATGCTTCAGTGTCCATAGGCCCAGGCATTTTCCTCTTTTCCCTCCATGTGCAGTGGGGACAGAGGAATTCTGGTGACAGTTACCAGAAGGGTCCCCATTTTCGTTGCCCAGATAACAAAATACCCGCGGGGAGCAGGGTGGGCACTGACAGCACACACAGCCCACCCCACTGTGCTCACCAGCCCTGCTCCCTTCCAGGCCTCGCCACGCCGCAGGGGCTCCGCTTCAAGACCATCACAGAGACCACGGCAGAGGTGCAGTGGGAGCCCTTCTCCTTCCCCTTCGACGGCTGGGAGATCAGCTTCATCCCCAAGGTACTGCAGCCACGCTGCGGGGTGTGCCCGCTCACCCCGAGAGCACAGAGCGAGCGTGTCCTAAATCGGCTTCCAACCACCCCCTTCCCAAAGCACCCAGCCTGGGTCTGCCATTTGTGTGCTGCACGGCAGACTCTCCAAACACTGCCAGCCTGCATTCCCCACTAATTCTTGTGTCAAGACATACACATCCCCAAAGAAATTACCCCAAAAGAATCCAGTGATGGGAAAAAACCTTCCAGCCTCGCTGCCTTTTGTTGTTGCACCTTCTTTTTCCTTCCATCTCCTTTGCAATGGCTCTTTCTCCTCTGCTCTCCCTTGCCCTGCTCTCTACACAAAGCTCCCTGAAGCAGCCTGGCTCGAACTGAGCAGCTGCTGGCACTCAGACAACAACCCTGAACCTCCCCGAGTCACACGCGCAGCTGATTCCTGCCCTGGAATTTTAACTGCGCTGCCGACCAGGTAGGAATCATGCCAGAAGAGATGAAAGGATAAAAACGCTGCCCTAAATACCCCGTGTTTTCTGCGCGCAGTAACAAAAATGGTACATCAAGCATTTAATCCATATTCATAATTTCTACACCATTTAGCCATAAGTACAGCTCCAATTGTATGTGGAGCCTCTTTACCAGAGCATTCAAGCCCCAGCAGTAAAAGAAATGCTGATTAAGGGCTTAATTATGATGTTTTCACTTGTACAAAACCCTCACTGGAATCAAAGGCAGCTCTGGGCACTGGAGAACGGCAGAATTCGGGCCCAAACTTTTAAATGCTCTTAACTATAAAGTATCATTGCACAGCACAAAGCAGGGGCCCAATTGCCTTAAATAACTCAAAATTCTCTCATTTCCAAAGAAGATTGCTGAAAGATTTCTGATGCAAAGTTGGCTACATACACATGCAAATTGCGTCAGAAGTAGAAGCTCAGGTAGTGCAGGTATAACAATTTTCATTCACCATCAGGATTAAAGCTGGAAAATACAGCAACATCAGAGAAAACCTTTTGGTAGGAAAAACCAGCTCTTTCAAACATTTCGCTGTTACTCAGGAATTAAGCTGAACAGCATCCCCCTGAAGCACAAAAATGCAAACCATTGGTTCTCTTTTCCATTTTTAAGCTTGAAATTAAAAATGCATGGAAACGTTTTGGGGTTTAAAGGCAGATAAGGTGCAGAAGGACGGCTGTTCCTGGGTGCAGGGTCTTGGGTAGGGAAGGGGTGTGGCTCACTGGGCTGTGGAGTTCTCAAGTGCATGAGTCAAGACATAAAGTCACAGTCATGCTCCTGCCCATCAGCTGCCAAAATTGGCCTCTCCTGAGTCTCCGTCATCGGCTTTTTCCCTAAAATTAGGCAGAGGGTGCTGTGTCCTTTACTGCCCTGCAAGCAACCCTTGCTTGGGCACATGGCAAACACTGCCACGCCTCAAACAAACCCAAAACCTGTTCCCAAGGGCTAAAAACAACCGAGTTAGAACTGCGGCACCACGACCTCTGCGAGAAAAACTGAGCTCCCTGCCTTCCCAAAAACTGGGTGAGAAGATGCTAATTTGGTGCTCGGCAGCCGCCGAGGATGCTTTGCAGCTTCCTGCAGAGCTGCTCCCCTCCCGCGGTGCTCTCACCCCCACAGAAGCTGGGTCGGGCAGGATTGCCCATCTGCCGCCTGCTCTGGGGATGGCTGGGGAAAAGACACAGAGGAGACAGATTCAGCAAAGAAAATTAGGAAAGGTAAAACGGCAATTGCTGGCTAAAATGGAAGATTTCCTGTTTAATGAGAAGGGAGATGAATGTGAATTGAGAGTTATGTGCAAAGATTTGTTTAGCATGTTATTAGTGAAGGCAGCAGCAAGAAAAGATCCTTTGTCCAAACACTGGCAGGAAAGGTGACATTTGCAGCTGTTTAAAGCCTCGTCGTTTTTCAGGGCAAAACCACAAGGTATAAAATGAGCGTGATAACAATGGTTAAGAAGCAGAGGCTGGCAGAATAAAGACCTCACAGCTTCACACCTGTACAGGAACAACAGAGGGCTCCTGGCACCTGAGGAGCAGGGAAAACAAGCGCAGCCAAGGCCTTGGTTTCATCATCCCTCCTCTTCTGGAGAGCAGCAGAGGCACAAACGGCAAAACGCAGAGGCTGGGGAGGGAGGAGGGATGGGGAGGGTTTTGCAGCCCAACAACCTGAGTGCTCCCCACCTGGGGGGTGACTTCCTCCCCGGGTTCTGCACAGTGGGACGTGCCAGGGTGACAGTGGGGTTTGGGGAGGCCGTGGAAGGATGCAACATGGGGGGCACCTCCTCCCTGTGCATCAGTGCCCCCCAGGTACCGGTTTGTGGGGAGGGTTAATGCTTCTTTCCCCCCTGACAGAACAACGAGGGCGGGGTGATCGCCCAGCTGCCCAGCACAGTCACCACCTTCAACCAGACGGGGCTGAAGCCAGGGGAGGAGTACACGGTCACCGTGGTGGCCCTGAAGGAACAAGCCAGAAGCCCTCCCACCTCCGACAGCGTCTCAACCCGTGAGTGATCCTCGCCCGGGGGCAGCACAGCAGGGCCCGGGGCTTGGTGCCCAAAATAAAGTCCCATCAGCAAGAGCAGCTGGCACTGCACGGGCAGGGACGGATCCAGCAGCACCCAGGTGCCCAAAGATTGCAGCAACATCTTCATGCACTATTTTGTCCTTTTCTCTCCTAAATTGCCACAAGTGCAGAAACCGTGGCGAGGTTAATGGGGTTGGGAATGAAGACTCGGTTCTGCTTTTATTGTATATCTGGATAAATTCTTCTCTGCTCATCTCACGCTTTGGAGGCTGGATGCCCTCGAGAAACAGATCTACAAATGTACGGCTTACCCAGATATAACAGATTAAAACTCCCACCTGCTTTTGTGCCACTAAATGCCCTCCATTCCCCACCTCTTCAGGCAGATCAGGCAGCAGGGCAGGGAGCCAGGAGCAGCAGAACGTCCCTTCCTAAGCAGTTCGTGTGCCAGTCACTGCTCCATCCTGTGCCCCACAGAGAATTCCCTGGGTCTCGGTGCTGGAGGAGGCGCAGGGATGGGCAGAGCTCACGGGGAGAGGAGGCTGCTCACACCAGAGCTGTTGCAGCCTGGCAGACGCCTCCTGCCTCCGTCTGAGCCGATCCGAAAGGAGCAGCGCTCCAACAGCTGCCGGGGGCTGCGATGAGGTGCTGCTGATTCGAGGCAGCGCTGAGAGCGAGGGGAGGCTCCCTCCAGCAGCAGCAGCCTGGTGCAGGTCTGAGCTCCCGTCCCGCTCCTCCCTCTTTGCCTCCGCGCTCGGCTGAATAGAGACATCTCCTGGTCACGCCCGAAACTTCCTTTCCCCGGGAAGGCGGCAAATACCGAGGCTGGTGTTTCTCCAGGGCTGACCTGTGCAGGGAGCGCAGGGGGAGCGATGGCCAGGCTTGGATCCATCCATCCATCCATGTAGTGTTTGAGTCCTGCTGGGCTCAGAGCATCCATCAGCCAGGCTTGAGCCCAGGATGTCCAAAGGCTGAGGGTTGGAGGATGCGGAGGAAGGAAGGGCCCAAATCCCTGAAAAAAAAAAAAAAAAAAAAAAAAAAAAAAAAAGCAGACCCAAAAAGGTCTCCTGATAGATCGCTGGTTTGAATTTAGCTAAAAACCTTTTATCCGAGGGCTTGTTGTCCACCCACCATAGCCCCACACCCAGCTCGTTAGGAAGACTCACCAGAGCAGCTGCATTTTCTCCTCTCTTCCCACTGCCAAGCCATCAACAGCTTTATGAGCTGATCCCTCCGTTTCAGGACAAATGAGGAGCTGGCACCAAAGCAGGAACATTTCTACAGACATTCCTCAGCTCCTAATGCTTGGATCTTGTCCTTGGCCCCACGTTATTTAACACATTGTCAACACCTTTCAAAAGACATAATATTGTTGCTGATAAATTTTGCCAGTGATGGAAAGGCTCGGGAAAGAGTAAATTGAGCAGAATATCATCAATAAAAGTTGCTTGGACAGTTTGAACAGTTGGGCACAGAGGAAAATTACATGTTTTTCAAAGCAAACGTACAAGCAGCTATCTAAGAGCAAAGAGAGTGTGCTGCAGTTAGATACAGGAGTTTTAAATCCTCAAAAAGCCAAGGAGGAATTACTGCCGACAACCAGCTCAAGGGAAGGGCAGGAGCTGCATTACAGCTGTGATGGGTGTCAGTGAGAGCTGCTGGCCCTGCTCTGGTGTTCACAGAAAGCGGGGAGGGTTCAGGGAAGAGCCAGGACACTGGCACAGGGGACTGGGAACCCATGAGAACCCGAAGTACCTCGGCTTAGGGTCATGTTCCTGTCCCTTGTCCCCAAACACTAATTCCAGCCACTTCAAAGGTCACATTGAGGCATCCCCGAAGCTTGGTGTCCCCAAAGCTTCTGCCTTTCCCTATCCAGGAATATCAGAATACCATCCCAGAATAACAGGTGCCCCTTTCCCCCCCTGCAGTCATCGACGGCCCGACGCAGATCCTGGTGCGGGACGTCTCGGACACGGTGGCCTTCGTGGAGTGGACGCCGCCGCGCGCCAAGGTGGACGCCATCCTGCTGAAGTACGGGCTGGCGGACGGGGAGGGCGGCAGGACCACCTTCCGCCTGCAGCCCCCCCTCAGCCAGTACTCCCTGCAGGCCCTGCGCCCCGGCGCCCGCTACCACCTCGCCGTCAGCGCCCTCCGGGGCGCCAACGAGAGCCGCCCAGCCCTCGCCCAGTTCACCACAGGTAGCTAGCTGTCCTCACTGGGACAACTGGTGGGAGTCTCTGAGCCTCCGGCGAGACGGCTCACTGCCCTCTGCAGATGGGCTGTCCTGCAGCAGGGGTGCATCCAGAGGGGTTCTTGCACCTGGGATTTGGTGGTGCCTGTCTTCCCCTGGCACGGGTGAGCTGGGGTTTAACGTGCTGTGCTAGGAGGAAGAGGAGGAATGAAAACACAACGGTTGAGATGCAGGTGTGAATGGAGACACCCGAATGCAGGTGACTTGCAGCTCGTCACAGAGCAAGGCAGAGCAGAATCAGCTCACCCTAAAACTGCCCTCTGCCCCCTGCTGCTGGTCTCCTTTATGTTTAGCTGCTAAACCGCCAGTGCAGAAGCTCCTCTTTGTGCCCTGTGCCCCACAGGGATGCTCATGTGGTCCCCAGGGCAGTCCAGGTGACCCCAGGTGCCAGTGACAAGGCATGGATGGACCCAAACCCCATATTTCAATAATAAACCCCAAACCAACCCCATCCTGGCCATGTCTTGCTGAAGCTGCCTGGGACACACATCCCCACCAGCTCCTGGTCCTGGCCAGGCTGTACAGCAGCTCCTCCTGAACACTGGGTGTCCCAGCTGGGCTCCCTCCTCCTTTGCTGGCCCAGATTAGACCTCCAGAACTCAGCAGTTTACCTCCTTAAGAGCACCCACAGCTCAACGCACAATTCTGGAAAGCACCAAAATGCTCAGCCCGGTCAGAATTCAAGGCGACACTCGCTCCCCCTCAGCACCAAGAGGGTGCCTTGCCCAAGGAATCAGCAGCCAGGCAGCTGAAACCAGCACAGCCAGAAACGTGGTTATCTCATTTTAGATCTCCTCTGAACACCCTAACTGGTCGGTAAAACTTTAATTAATGCCAGGCCTGCAGCTAGCTAAGGGATTTAATTTACCGTGCCGTAAAGGAGGAGTCAGAGCGTGTATTTCTGCGCTGGTTTATGGTATATAAATTATTTGTCGTGTACGTTACTGGTGGCTACGAGGCTCCTGCTCTAATAACCGTGGTGCGTGAATTGTGTGTGTACATATCTCTACAGATAAATATTCCACACGAGATGCTTGCCCCAGCTGATTTGCTGCGTTGGCCTCCCTCGGTTTATTTCTAAAAAGCAACATAAAAAATCCAGCCCCAAACTGAGATCCATCACCATTACCCTCCCTCTGCTGGTGCCCAGCCCCAGCCTGTTGCTCACCAGAGGGGTTTATGGTGCAGCCCAGAGGAGATTTAGTCCAAAGCCTCAGCAGCACTAATAAACCGTTTGGGCAGTGTCTGAGTGTGACTGAGCCTGTAAAGATGCTCGAGGTTCTTTCTAAGAGCAGCTCAGGCCAATGCACGGCTACTGCAGAGCCCTTTTTCTCTCACTCACAGTGCCTCAGTTTATATGAGGGAAAAGAGTTTTCTTTTTGCAACGACATGGACTTAGCTCCCAAACCAACTTACTGAGGACGCTGCGAGTGCCCTGGCATTTGCATCACTCCTCTGGGTGACCTCTCCCAGTGCGTGCTGAGCAGGAGGTGAGAGTGAACATTCCAGCCCGTCCTGCCAGGCTGTGCCCTGGGGAGCAGGGATGGTGTGTGGGACACCCTGGATGTCACAGGCAGGTACCCCCTCGCTGTGACAAGGCTGCAGGGCATGTGGGACACCCTGGATGTCACAGGCAGGTACCCCCTCGCTGTGACAAGGCTGCAGGGCATGTGGGACACCCCGGATGTCACACGCAGGTACCCCCTCGCTGTGGGCGGGTTCCCCGCGGTGAGACGGAGCCTCTCTCCCCTGTGTCACGCAGAGATCGACGCCCCCAAGAACCTGCGGGTGGGCTCGCGGAGCCCCGGCAGCCTCGAGCTGGCCTGGGACAACAGCGAGGCCGAGGCACACAGCTACAGGGTGGTGTACAGCACCCTGGCCGGGGAGCACTACCACGAGGTCCTGGTGCCCCGCGACACCGGTCCCACCACCCGCGCCACCCTCGCAGGTATGCGTGCACCTTCCTCCCCCTCCTCCTCCTCCTCCCAGCGGGCAGGGCAGTG
This sequence comes from Pomatostomus ruficeps, assembly GCA_013400735.1. Classification (NCBI taxonomy): domain Eukaryota; kingdom Metazoa; phylum Chordata; class Aves; order Passeriformes; family Timaliidae; genus Pomatostomus; species Pomatostomus ruficeps. The sequence continues at coordinate 158,088 of VYZT01014634.1, read as the reverse complement.
GAGAGCCCAAATCAGCACTGATACTCACTTGCCCTTAAGGTGGCGCATGTTTGAGGTTGTTTGGAGAGGTTTTCCTTGGGATGGAGCTCGTTTTCCCCATGTGGGTCTGGATACACCGAGTAATTCATCTCCAGCAAGGATCTGTCCAGGTGGCAAACAGAGCAAAGTGAGACATGGGAAGAAGCCTCTTGAGGCTGATCTGCAGGAAGATATTATTTCACCCTTCTCCTTTTTGCCTGTTTGGAAAGAGCCACGGGTGATGATGCCGTGGGCAGTGATGGGGAGCCAGGCTGCCTGAGTTTTTTGCCTTTTCCCAAGCTGGGCTCAAAGCAGACGCAAATCTAGAGATGCTGTTTTTGAGCGAGTCCTTTAAGTGGTTCATTATCCAGGCCAGCAGAGGGGCTGCAAACACCTCCCACCTCCCAGTGCCAGGAAAGCCCCAAACTCCTTATGCAGCAGCACAGAAAGCACCATGTGAGATGTGCTTTCCTTGTTTCCTGACTAGAACTGCTTGCCTTGTGGATTTGCTGCTCCGGTGGCATATTTTGAGCAAAGAAAAGACCTAATTATATGCAAAAAATGTTCTCTCATTCATCTTGAAGCCTTTCAGTATGGCAGGACAGCAGGTTCTTCCGTGTTGACTCTCTGCCTCCCCAGGACTTTCAAGGGCTCAGGAATCTGCCATGTGGAGTGACAGGAGAAAGTTCAGTGGGAAAGTCAAAAGCTCAGTCACAGGCACAGCAGCAGAGGCACAAGAAGGGCTGGGGGCAGCAAGGCAAGTAGAGCAGTTATCCTGAAAAATGTGGAATGCAGAAAGAAGGGAAATGTGAGGGCTGGTTTCTCCCGTGTCCGTGATGAGGGTGCATGTGGGGAAGCAGGGTGAGGTCAGAGACTCAGTGCTGGACTGAGCTTTCCTTCAGGACATTTATTGGCTTTCCAGGTGAGAAAAGCATTAAAATTGGGCCCAATCCCCCTCCCTGGAGAGGTACAGCACTGCCCCAGAGGCACACACTGTGATGGTATCCATGGCCTGACTTGAGCTTGCCTTGGGGTGTGTGGCAGCCTGAAGTCTCTTGTTTTTCTCAATAAAACTAAAAAAGCTCCCAGGGCTCTGCCAGACTCAGGCAAGGCTGCAAGAAACCCCACCACAGCAATCTGCAGAGATGCAGATTTTGAAGACAGTTGTAGAGAGCAGTTTTTAGCCAGTGCCTCCATCATTACCCAAGTGCATTGCTTCCAGTTCCCAGGGTACTATGTAACAAACAAAGCAAATTAAAAAAAATTCTAGTCATAGAAGAAAATAACAAAAAAAAGATTCTGCTATTAAAAAAAAAAAAAAAAAAGCTGTGATAGTCACAGGGTGGGTGGCACACGAGTCTCTCCCACAGCTCCGTTATGTGCAGAGCAGTCGTGTTCTCCAGTCTTGTTGGACCTGGTGGAAAACCCATTGGGGTTTTTTTCCAGCCATCCAGGACCTGGTGTGATCCACGATATGAAAGAAATCTGCAATTTTTTCAGCCAACCTCATCTATCTGCAGGAACAGACAGTGAGCAGAGTTTATCAAAGATTTAAGCTTAAAAGTGCAGCAAAAGCCTGACCCATAGTCTCTCTTGAAAATCAGTATTTGCACAGAAATAACCACAATTTTGCCCTTCCCAAAAGAGCTGGGAGAGAAAAGATTCATATCCTCCTGCTCATTTCTTCCTTCCCCTTCCCTTCTGCCAGGCTTTTCCTTCCAGAATATTTTTGACACTTTCTGAGCAGGGCTGAGGGGTCCATCTTCTCCCCATCACCACGGCTGCCCTGCAGCAGAAGAGCAGGGCAGGAGAGTGTCCCTCTCTCCTGACCTCCTGGGACAGGTTTTGGTGGCTCCAGGGGATGCTGCCCCTGGACACGACAGGGGGAGGCTGAGCTGGAGAGGTTGTGGCTTTTCCTGACTTTGTGGGAGAGATCATGAGGCACAGGGAGGAGGGGAACAAAGGCACCAGCAGCCAAGCAGAAGGGCCAGGCAGAGGCAAGAGATGCCCCATGGAGATACAGCAGCGCAGGAGGAGAGGAGCTGAATGAGCTCAGTTCCCAGGTTCCCTAAGAGAGGCACCTCAGGGTGTGTCCACCCCAAAGAACAGGGATTCAGCTCCCAGGAAGACTGCACCTTTCCCAATTAATGTGCATTTCATTTACCCTGCATAATTTATTTCTCTGCAAGACTCCAGCCCTGTGACAATATTTGATGTTGCACCACTCTGGGAAAAAACACAGCTACTTTATCGTTCCCATCTGAGCTCACACACACAAGAGCTGCTGTCTCACTGCCAGCAATTACAGCAGACCTCAGCAACAACTTTTAAAAATGGCTTGTTCTGAGCTAAAATAATCCAAATTCCCTGTCCAAAGGCAGCCACGGGGCTTTTTAAAAAGGCTCAGCTCTCCTGGAATGTGCAGAGGAACTGCTGACCCGTGGGAGAGCCGCTAACCCTGGAGATCCTCCTGAGGGTCCTCCCCTGTCCCCACCCGTGGGAGGGAGGTGGGAGAGGGGGTCACAGCCTGAGGTCACCCTGCCAGGTGCTGCTCTCAAACCCCTTGGTGTTCTCTGCACTCCCTGGCAGATCTGGTGCCGGGAACAGAGTACGGCATCGGGATCTCGGCGGTGATGGACAGCCAGCAGAGCGTGCCAGCCACCATGAACGCCAGGACTGGTGAGTCCGGCCCCGCTGCCCGCCCCAAGCACAGCCAGCTCCTGTGGCTCGGGTGTCCCCAAAGACAGGCTGTGCGTGGGGACACAGCTCTGCACCACCCCTCTCCCCCAGAGCTGGACAGCCCCCGGGACCTGCTGGTGACGGCCTCCACCGAGACGTCCATCTCACTGTCCTGGACCAAAGCCTCGGGTCCCATCGACCACTACCGCGTCACCTTCACCCCCGCCTCGGGAATGGCCTCGGAAGTGACCGTGTCCCGGGACAAGTCGCAGCTCACCCTGTCGGAGCTGGAGCCCGGGACTGAGTACACCATCTCCATCATCGCCGAGCGGGGCCGCCAGCAGAGCCTGGAGGCCACCGTGGACGCCTTCACAGGTAGGGAGAGACGAGCTGGATGGGGGCAAGGGGACAGGAGGCCTTGTTGGCACCTCTGCCAGCCCACTGCACCCCTGGCACCAAAACCCTTGAGGTGGTGACGGCAATGAGAGCTGGGGTCAGCGTGTCCACACAGGAGCAGGTCTGGTGGCCTCAAAAGGAGGATGGCCCTGCCAGTGCGGTGGCACAGTCCCTCTGGCCAGCAGCACTGAACATGCTTTGCTGGAGGCTCCCAAAAGGACAAGGCAGGACTGGGGACCCTCTGCTGTCCTCTGTGGCTGTGTGTCCATAAGGAGAAGAAATGAAGCCTTGAGGGATCACACAAGGATCTCTGGCTGGAAAGTCTGCAGCCATGAAGCGCAGACAGCGCGTTCCATCTGTAGTGGGACAGTTCCATCCCCACAGCACGGGTCTGGGATGGAGGCTGCTTGCAGGCAGAGCTCAGAAAAGCTCCATTTCCCCCTCCTGGTTCTGCCTCTTGATTCCAGCACAGTTTCAGATCAATGCAGAGCCCAGATCTTCAGCTTTTCCACCTCTTTTGCGTATTTCCCACACAAGCACTGGAAAAATGTGGAGGTAAGGATCTGCAGACGGCCAGGGTTGCATCTCTCCTCTCCTCTCCACCTTCCAGGAGTCCGGCCCATCTCACAGCTGCACTTCTCCCAGCTGACGTCCTCCAGCGTGAACGTCACATGGAGTGACCCATCCCCACCAGCCGACCGCCTCATCCTCACCTACAGCCCGCGGGACGAGGAGGAGGAGGCGCAGCAGCTCACGCTGGACGGCACGCGCAGGCACACCAGCCTGACGGACCTGCAGCCCTCCACCGAGTACCTGGTGACCCTAGTGGCCGTCCACGGCACCATCAGCTCCGAGCCTGTCATGGGCTTCATCACTACAGGTACCACGGGACGCCGCCCTCCAGTCCCGGGGCACCGCCGGGGCGGGCAGGCGGGGGCACCGGGAGTGGGCCTGCCTGCCACAGCTCTCTGTGCTCCATCTCCCCAGGGATCGACGCGCCCAGGGACCTCCGCGTGGGCAACGTCACCCAGGAGTCCATGGTGCTCTACTGGAGCGCTCCCGTCGCTGCCTTCGACCACTACAGGATATCCTACCGAGCTGACGAAGGTAACAGGCCAGGCCACTCCTGTCCCTGCCCCGAGCTGCCAACCCTCCCTCCAAACGCTGGCCCAAGCAAGCCACGAGCTCATCCTCACCCAGACAGTGTTCCAGTGCCCTGGGCAAAGTGCCCAGTAACTGGGAGTGGTGACAGGGCAGAGGATGGGGTGGCCGGGTGAGGATGGGAAGGGGCCATGGCAGCCAGGACACAGAGGGCACACAGAACGGCCTCCAGCAGTGTACCCTCCCCAGAGACAGTGAAATTTGGGGCTCAGGCCTGAAACCCCACCTCCCTCACCTCATGTCCCTTGGCCCCAGTTCTGTCCATGCTGAAAAGGTCAGGCCAGCAGCATGATGGGCACACAGGAGTCCCTCCACCTGCAGGCACAAAACGCAGTCACCTCCAGTGTCCTGTGGAACCGCCCTCCCCTCCCGAGCCCCTCCTGCACCCCAGGGACAGGGCCAGCCATGATGTCAAAGCTCTTGGCTCCATCTCTGCAGGGAGGACAGACAGCATGCCCATCTCCAGGGATGCCACCGAGTACCTCCTGCACCAGCTGCAGCCTGCCACCAAGTACGAGATCGAGCTGAAGAGCGTGCGGGGCCGCGAGGAGAGCGAGCTGGCCTCCATCACCGCCTACACAGGTGGGAAAGGGCTCCCGGGGGACAGGGAACAGTCAAACAGCGTCAGCTCCAGCCCGGGCAGGGCTGGCAGTCCCTGCTTGCACAAATACTCGGGTGACTGAGAGCAAGCTGGACCTCACACCAGCTGGATGCAAGCTGGAGACGATCAGCAGGGCTCACAAGGGCTCAGTGTGGGCTTGCAGCAAAGTCTGTCCCACATATTCATGGGCAGTCATGGGTGACAGTGATAAACCTGGGCACCAGGCACAGGGAAGCCAGAGACATGATTCTGGGCAATCACAACAACCTTTCCTTAACAGAGTACAGATTCCAGAAACAATCCCTGGGGAAGCCCTGTCACAAACAGCATCTGCTGCAAGAATAAAACCCTCTGCCATGCCCAGACTCCTCAAAACCTAAAGAAAACCCCTAGCATGCCAGACTGTGCATCAAGAAATCAGTGGAAGGGCAGCCCACGTAGCAGAGCAGCACAAGCTCTGACATCTCTGCACTCCACGTGGGCAGCAGCACCTCCCGTGCAGGCACAGGTGTGGGACGGCAGGGCAGGACACAGAGCAATGTGCCACAAGGAACACTTCCAGTTCATATTCCAGCCTCCTAATGCCTCTGGCTCCCTGATCTCTCCCCTGTGCAGCCATGGATGTTCCCCTGGGGGTCACGGCCACCAACATCACCCCCACCGAGGCGCTGCTGCAGTGGAACCCGCCGCTGTCGGAGGTGGAGAGCTACGTGCTGGTGCTCACGCGCCGTGCAGGTACCCCGGGGCTGTTCCAGCTCACCTTGAACTCTCTCCCATCCCAAAACCCAGGGCTCAGGGGGTGCCCTTCATTGAGGGAGCGGGGAAGGAGCCCTTGCCTTGGGTTTTGTAGGGATTGTGGGAAGAATCAGACCGTCCTCTAGCTGCTGTACAGTGCCTTGTGGTGCTTCAGCAGTGGAAGTGCTTCTATTCACCCCCAGAGACACATTTTGGGGACTGCCTGCCCTAACTCATCCCTTTTTGCTCACAGTTGCAGGGGAAACAATCCTCGTGGATGGCGACAACCAGGAATACCAGCTGACCAACCTGGTGCCCAGCACCACCTACACGGTGTCCATGTACGCCACGCACGGGCCCCTCACCAGCCAGACCGTCAGCACCAACTTCACCACCCGTACGTACAGCCATCCCCTCCCTCCCTCCTCCTCCTCAGCCCCAGCCACGCACCCACCCAGGAAAAGCAGCCAGGATCACTGAGCCGAGGCTCTGGTCACACAGCCTGGGCGTGGAGGGAGCCAAAAGGACACACACACCAATCCCAAATGCCAGAGCAGGGCACAGCATGAGAACAGAATGATAATCAACAAGAATCAACCATTATTTTCACTCTTTCAACATCCATCCATCCATCCATCCATCCATCCATCCATCCATCCATCCATCCATCCATCCATCCATCCATCCGTCCCTTTCTTCCAGTGATTTCCCCTGGGTATGGTGTCCTGAGCAGACCCTTGACCAGGTCTTTTTTTTGCCCAGAAGAACAGGACAATCCATTTTGCTCACAAACAGCTTGGCAGGTCCCATAGCACATGGATTTCACAGCTGTTACCCTTAAGGTGGTAGAGGAGGATTCTGGAGGGTTTGCAGAGCGCTGTTCAAGGCTGGGGATGGGTGATGAGGTCTTGACACTGAGGGTAAGGGTGGGCTTTGGGCTGCAGTTCAGTGTTGCAGGGTTGAATCTCAGTGTAGTGAGCTGGGAAGCGGGGCTGAGGCGGTTGTGTGTGAGAAATTGCACTTCCCTGGGTCCCTTTCCACTCCTGCAGTTCTGGATCCTCCAACAAACCTGACAGCCAGCGAGGTGACGCGACGGAGCGCCCTGCTTTCCTGGGTTCCTCCCGTGGGCGAGATCGAGAACTACATCCTGACCTACAGATCCACCGACGGCAGCCGCAAGGTGAGCGAGTCCTCACCAAACAGAGGCTCATTGAGTCAGGGAATAATGAGACCTTGGTAAAACAAGCAGGAGGAACCAAATCAAGCAAAAGAACAACACTCACAGGCTCAGGGAGAGCAGAAGGGCAGACATGACTTCCTGCTAAGCAGGACGATAGGAGAGAACAAGAAGAGATGGTCTAAGGGAAATGTTTATGCACCCCTGCAGGTCTGGGCATGGAAGAGTCACCTGGGGAGTTTGGAGGAGCAGGGGAAACTCACAGCTTGTGAAGCACAAGCAAGCTGAGGCAGGACAATATTATTCTGCAAACAGAGATGCTAAAAGTGCCATTTGCCCTTCCTGTGAGAAGGAAGATAGGCACGGACAGCTAATTAATCCTGCAACACAATACATTTGATTATTTAATGAGTGTGGCCACATGTGCCTGTCTGGAGAAGCTGCAGCAAACACCACCAGAAACACGCCATGGTAAATAGTCGGGGTTCCTGTGCTGGTGTGACGGGCTGGCAGCAGCCAGGGGATAACAGCTCTGCAGGAGGGGGGCGATAACGCTGTGTGGCACTGGCCAGCAAGCAGAAAAGTTAACAGGACAGGAAGGGACAGAGTCAGAACAGATAACCAGCTCTGGCCAGCTCTGCTCCTTGTGCTGCTTGGGCCATTGGTCATGTCCTGTACCAAGGATCCCACCAGAGGCAGCAAACAGAGCACGCAAACTGCAGACATTTAAACCTGTCTCCAAACCAGCTTGCTCTCTCCCACCCAAACCATTCTGAAAGGCTGACTCTGTTGACTGATCCCACGCTCACTCAGTCCAGGGGTGCGAGCAGCCGTGCAGAGCTCTCGGCCAGGCTCCAAGGGCTGCAGGAGCTTGTGGCTTCCCTTCCCTCCTCACTTGCTCCTTAGGCTCCCCACCGCTTTTCTCATCTGTTGCTCTTGGTGTCTGCCTCCTTCTGGGACCCATGTACAGGAGCTGATCGTGGATGCCGAGGACACGTGGATCCGCCTGGAGGGGCTCTCGGAGACCACGGAGTACACGGTGCGTCTGCAGGCCGCCCAGGACGCCGTGCGCAGCGGCTTCACCTCCACCACCTTCACCACAGGTGAGCACCGCCCTGCAGCCACCCACAGCTGCGGGTGAGCCCACGTGTCACAGGGACTGCGCTCAGGGACTGCCCTCCTCAGGCACCATTCCAGCACAGTCCACAGAGAGGCACTCACAGCATCAGGACCCACAGGGCTGCTTTGCTATGGCTGGAGAATCTATAATTCAAACACCAGACCCAGCCCAAGGCAAGGGGGTTTGAGTTTCAGAGCAGGAACCATCTGCCAGGCTCTTGGTCTTGCCCATGTCTGTCCTCAAGTGCATAAACAGAGGAAAAATACCCACTGAAATCAACAACACCTATCAACAGGTGTGCTCCTGGGAGAGGGACCAGCCGGTGTCTCCATGCTGCAGACATGAGCCAATTGCTCACAAATATCAAAGAATCACAGAATACTTTGGGTTGGAAAGGACCTTTAAAGGTCACCTAGCCCAATCCCCCTGCAGCGAGCAGGATCATCTTCAACCTGATCACGTTGCTCAGAGCCCTGTGGAATCTGACCTTGAAAGTTTCCAGGGGTGGGGTATCCCTGGAAATACCAAGCAGGTGCATCTCCACCTCCACCAGCGCAGTCACGGACAGCAGAGGCAACACTTTATCTAATCCACTGACTTCATCTAATTCCTCTTCACTCTAATTCCAGAGCATTCACAATCCACTCAGGCACTACAGTAATGGCAATGATTTCCTTTTGAAATCATCCACTGTCACCACAACCCTCACAGAGAGAATATTTACGCTTCCAAGCAGGAAGCTTGCATGAGAATGTCACCATTGCTCCCGTCCTCCTCAACCATTCATAACAGAAATTATGCAAACTGTGCCTCATCCCCTTTGAAAAGCACAGCCAGGCCAGGGCACCAAAAGACAGAATGCCTCTTGTCCAGGGCTGGGTCCAATCATGCTTTTCCTGGGCGTCAAAAGCACTGAGAAGTCTCAAGACAACGTCCATCAAAATTCCTCCCATCTGTCAGTTCAGTCAGGAGAGTTTTCCTTGGATCTTCTGTGGATACATCTCAGTGACATGTAAAGGTCCCTTCAGCAGCCTTTAAGAGAAAACAGAAAGTGTTTACATCAACAAAAGAAGAAATTGGCTAATGGATCTACAGATGCAGGCTTTCCTGTTATTCTTGCCTCTCACACATGCACGAAAAGCCAGCACAACTCAGGTGATGGGGAAATATCTGTGATCTCTGAGGCTGCTCAGGAGTCGGGGATGAAGCTGCCTGGGGGTGATTCTCAGGTGGGATAAAGCAGCAGAAACTCACTTAGGTCAGGGAGAAAAACACCTTTTCCATCAAAGAGAAATGTCAGGGCTCAGCAGCGTCAGTCACCATCACCAGCTGGTGCAGCACCCAACACATTTAGCTGCTTTTAGGATGAAAATAGGCATTAGCAACAAGTCAGCTCCTCCGCACTCACCCCATTATCGATGGGACAGGGGCAACCAGGAACTGTCACCAAGGCAATGCGATCCACGGACAGCATCTCTCATCAAAGCATCCAGCTCTGGCGTTCAGTTTACTCTGGCAAGGCATCAGGGCACTTTGCACAGAACAAGGACTTGTCTTCAAGGAGACCAAAAAAAAAAAAAAAAGAAAAGAAAACTACCCAGGCTTAATTTAAATTGTTTTGCTTCCTTCTGCTTACGGTACACATCCTGGGGTTCTTCTATTCCCTCTGACATATTAATAGCTCAGCCTCTTTTGTTTCATGTTTGCATAAGGTTCTTGGGGAATTGTACACAGATGAGACAAAAGGAAGAAACAGATACCGTATTTATAATTTATAGTGGTTTGAAATGTCTTTCAAGGTCTCCTTGGCTCTCAAAGATATGAATATAAATTAAGAAACAAGCAATCTGCACAGAGCTCGGGGGAGCCCGGAGTGGTTGTCATTGAAGAAGTTTTCATTGTTGGATACTATAAAATGCAAACAATGTCTCGCCAGACCGCGCTGCAGACCATGGAAATGGGGAGGATAAAGAGGGGATCTTCACCATTTGGACAGAGCAGTGACCTCCAGATCTTCAGGGGGAAAACACCCAAGTGGGAAGTGACAGACAAGGGCTGTGCCTTGGTCCTGGGGGGCACTGCACAGCTGAGATGGACACACAGAGCACAGAGGATCTGAAGGTCCCTCACACCTTCTCAGTTTGTTACAGAAACATCCTTGAAAACTACACTGCGAGCTCTGCACTCATTTACTCCACCATCCATAGGTACCAACACCAGTGAAAAAGATGCATTTCCCTCTTTTGTCTTAAATGAGAAAAAATTGTCCTCAGAGTTGACTGCCAGAATAATTGTCATAATTAAGGCTCTCCTAAACTCTGACCACCAAACGAGATGTTCCCTCATTAGAGAACACCTGCAGCACAGTCACACAGCCCGTGCTGCCTATCCCCAGCATCTCACACTGCCCCATTCGCTCAGCTGGCAAGTGCCAATTCGCCCAGCACAACTCCACACTCATTTCCAAGGGCATGGAGAATGAGGAGAGCCCCCCTGGAATGAGTAAAGTTACAGAACTCAATTGGAGCTGGCAGTGCTGAGAGGAGAACAGGTTTTGGTGGCTTCACAGCTGTCTAAACATGCCGGTGACAGCTCAAACCCCAGGGCTTCAGGCACAGCGCAGAGAGATGGTCCAAGAAGTGACACCCCTCATCATTCACGGTGATGTTACCGTGCACCTTTCCAACACAGAACATATGGAAGAATCATTAATAGATGCGCACATTTTTTTCCATGAAGTCCTCTGAGGCAGCTGTAAAGTCTCACGGAATTGTTTGGAACACAGCAGCCAAGACAGACTTCTCCTGGATTTTAACTAGCAGGGCCTGAGGCATGAGGAAGAGGTGTCTCTTCGCTTGAATTTTGCCTTTTCTTCGGTTGATTTTGCAGGAGGCCGGGTGTTTGCTAACCCCCAGGACTGTGCCCAGCACCTGATGAACGGGGACACGCTGAGCGGCGTCTACACCATCTCCATCAACGGGGACCTCAGCCAGCGCCTGCCCGTCTACTGCGACATGACCACCGACGGGGGCGGCTGGATCGTGAGTACCCACGTCCCTGTCCTGCTGCTGTCCCCTCCACAGAGCAGCTGCACCCTCCCAGCAAATCCCCGCGCTGCACGGGAACGGCAGCGGGCTCGGCATCATCCCACGCCTCATTTCCCACGCCACGGGGAATGGCCCACGCTCCGGCAATAATAGTTACACTCCGAGAAATGCCCCCTGATTTATTTGACGTGTTCCCAGTGCTTCTGGAGAGCCAGATCTGTGAGGGAAGCTGATTTATTGTTCTAGAAATGAAATTAATGGCTGGTGGCTTTCACGGGGAATGGTTCAGGCTGCCTGCAGAAGGAGGGTGTCAGGCATCGCCCCGATTGAGTCTGCACAGCAGAACTTTAGCAACAAATGCCTGTTTGGCTTTTGAATTGCACAAACACTGCTTGTCCTGACGTAGATGGACTGACAGCCTGAGTAAATAATGCCACGGTGCTTTGATCTTATTCATGTCAAACTCTTACTTACACACATTACACAAAACCCTGCGAGATGTATAGTCAGAACCAAAACAATGGGCTTCCTCCAGTGCTGACTTCTAGCCAGTGAATTTCCCTCTCACTCTGCTTCAGAGCATTCCCTTGGATCCCACAGAAATAGCCAGCTCAAAGCAGAATTATGTGCTAGCAAACCAGGGGCACCGTGCATTAGTTAAAGCACAAACCTCCAAGGCCAATTCCTTCCTACTCTACCATTGATTTTCTTTGGACATTATCTAACATCTCTTTGGTTTCTACACCTGCACATGAATTAATTGCAGGGCTGCAATTAACACTAACTGGATGGGCATTGCAATTTTCTCCCCTAAAAGGCACAATGGAAAGAAAAATAATCATCTTTACCTTGTGTGTCCAAAGCCTGGCAAAGCCATTTCTCATGTCCATCATTTTTCTCATGTCAATCATTGTGATTTCCCCTGATCTTCCTCCTCACCAGGTGTTCCAGCGGCGGCAGAACGGGCTGACCGATTTCTTCCGGAAATGGGCAGATTACCGGGTCGGCTTTGGGAACCTGGAGGACGAGTTTTGGCTGGGTATGACTTTCCCTGGTTGTCTTTCGTTGGTGTGTCAGGCCTGAGTTCCACATGTGCTGCTCGGCCGTGCCAGGCGCTGGCTCCCTGCCCTTCCCCACACTCCTCTACACTCTCCCTCAGACAGTTTTCCCTCTGTTCATTCCCTGCCCTTCCCCTGAGGAAGTCAAGCAGAGGCACAGCACGTCACAGCACCTTGGGAAGGGCAGCAGCTTCCCAGCCTGCTCTTTCCAGGAGAGAAGGGGGGATGCTGTCAGTTGTCATGGACCAAAACCCATCACTGTCCTCTGGATGACTGCAGGGTGCACTGGTGGCCAGAAAGCCCAGGGAAAGCAGGGAAGGAGTTAGTGGGAGACACAGCACAGCCCTGAAATTGAGTGTGCTCCTCCAAAACCTGGACATGAGCCCGGGGACCTGCAGCACAAACACACTCTGGCTTGTCTGGGAGCTTAACAACAACACAAAAAACACCAGGGCTCAAGAGCTGAATGCTCCCAGCTTCAGCACACGAAGAAATCCCAGCCTGGGCCTTGAACCCAGTGCTCAGAGCCACAGGGAAGCGAAGCTGGAGTGGGGACAGAGAGCCCAGCAGTGCCAGGAGCCACAGACTGACCACAGGGGCTGCTGCTCTGACTCCCCTCCTACTCTCATTTCCCACCGCTGCTCTATTTGCCCAGAGCTTTCCTTGTTTGCTCACGGAGCGGATCCGGGCACCAGCTCTCACCAGGTGTGTCCCTGTCCCCCCAGGCTTGGACAACATCCACAAGATCACGTCCCAGGGCCGCTACGAGCTGCGGATCGACATGAGGGACGGGCAGGAGGCGGCGTACGCCTACTACGACAAGTTCTCCATCGGCGACTCGCGCAGCCTGTACAAGCTGCGCATCGGGGACTACAACGGCACCTCAGGTACAGCCCCTCTGCTGGCAGGGATCTGGGGAGCCCTGTGACCGGCTGGTCAGGAAACCCCAGCGTGAAATCTCACATGTCCAGAGCAGTGAGACAAAAACCCACAGTCCTTTCTGCTTCCTGCAGTCCGTCATGTAAGACAGGCTGATAATTCCCACTAAGGACACAGAATTTTCCATTGGGGATTAGATATTTAATATCTGCTGTCCAAATAACCAGGTCAATCATCAGAGGTGCCATCCCACTTGGCAGTAAGCACAGCTGGCTATTGATGTCGTGCTGCAGGCTGTATTTATCGCCTTTCCACAGCCATGGAAAAATCTGAAATCCTCGGAGTCATTTCCTCATGCAGAGGCCAGACACTGCCCCGTTTTGCAAGGACACTGTCACACCTGTTGCTTGGTTCATTCAGGAGATTTGGAGCTGCCCACCAGAAAAGACAGAGGGAGGGCACAGGGGGTCTCTTCCTCAGGAAGGGAGAAGGGGTACAACTGTGGCCCCTTTGGCTGGGATGGACATGCCCAGTGCAAGCCTCCATGATAGAGCTTCCACCACGTACTGGGTGGAACCCACAACACACCTAAGACGCAGTAATTTCCCTACTGGATAGCAGTTAGCTACCACTGGAAGAGAGGTGACAGGAATCCTGACTGTGAGTGACAAAGCACCTCAAGTCCCAGGACACAAGGCATCCAGCCATGGCAGCAATGGTGTCACGATTCCATCCCCTTCACCACGCAAGGAGTTTCTGCTCCACCTTGAGCTAAGGGAGCCAGGTCTCAACAAACGGTTCATTGCAAAGAGGTTTTCTCCTGAGTGTCTCCAATGCCTGGCTGGATTGCACACAGCCAGCATGGTTCCACTTCCCACGTCCTGAGGGATCACCATGGAGCAGGTTAAGGATGTCCCCTGTGAGTACCTCACTCAACTGACCGTGTTTTACTCTGGCTTTTCTTCCACACAAAGGCAGCTCTCTGGTTATCTGGTGAGGAGGTGAGATGAGGTCAGGGGTTGTGGTGGAATAACACATCACACATTTCCAAAAGCTTCTTCCCCTTATCCAAAGGCAGAAAAGGTGGCCAGGCATCTTGGTTCAAGAGATGAACGTCTGGACTCCTTTGAGAGAAAAAGCTCCCTTTGGCTAACATGAAAGAAGGAGGCTGAAAGCATCCTGGAAGTTTTATAGCAGAGCCAAGCCTCAGGAAACCAGGGATGCCAAAATCTGGGATTGAATTAATTCCTGAAACACTGAAATTCAGCTCCAAACACACATCCAAGCACTTTATCTGACAAAGCCAGGAAGCCTCTACGATTTGCCGTGGTCTGCACTGATCCTGAGCAGACAGCAGAGGACCTCAGCTGAAGCAGCTGTGAACAGTTCCAGTTAATGTCATGCCCACACTGCCAGCTGCTCCAGCTGCTGATTGCCAGGCTACACAAAACCAGAACGCCCTGATTTCCTTGTGCAAACACCAGATGACCCAGACTCTGTCACCTCTCTTCCCACAGGAGACTCCCTCACCTATCACCAGGGACGCCCCTTCTCCACCAAGGACAGGGACAACGACGTGGCCGTGACCAACTGCGCCATGTCCTACAAGGGGGCCTGGTGGTACAAGAACTGCCACCGCACCAACCTCAACGGCAAGTACGGCGAGTCCCGCCACAGCCAGGTAAGGGCACGGTGGGCTGGGATTTCTGCTGGGGGAGCCTGTCAGCAAGCCTGGGTCGGGGCTGGGGCTGTGGGATTGCTGCACCGGGGTCAGGAGAGCTGCTGGTGTGACCCCGCAGCAGCTGGAGCAAAGGAAGCCACCCTAAAGCCATCCAGGCTGATGCTTTGTGCCTCACACACACTGCCCCGGTTGTGTGTTAGATTAAAAAAATACTCCTATGTGAAATGTGGTCAGCCTTGGAGCAGTGGGAAAAAACCAACCAAGCCACAGCACCAGGAGAGTTCCTTGCTGCTGCTATAGCAAGCTTTTCCTTCTGGCTTCTCTACAGCCTGGTTTCCTTCCTCTCCCACTCCAGTTTCTTGTTAGGGCCTTTCTTCACCCTCTGCCTTTCTCTCCCTCCTCTCAGGGCATTAACTGGTACCACTGGAAAGGCCACGAGTTCTCCATCCCCTTTGTGGAAATGAAGATGCGACCTTACAACCACCGCAACATCTCTGGGAGGAAGCGACGGTCCCTACAGCTCTGAGCCAGCTGAGCCCCTCCTGCCTCCCACCACCTGACCTTTTCTGTCATTTGTTTGTATTTTATAATATGAAAAGGGAAAAAAAAAAATTACTACTGGTCTGAGATAGCAACCTGCCCCTCACGAGTGCTGGAGGGAGCCACGGCACGAGGAAAGGCCGTGGGAAAGGAAAGACCTCATTGCTTTGCATCTGCCCCAGAGAAATACCAAATTTCCAGTCTCCCTATCCCACTACTCTGGCCCTTAACATGAGAAGAAAGAGAAAGAGACAGATTTTTTGATATTTTTTTAAAAGACGTAGAAATCCCCAGCAAACCCTGTTAGAAACGTTTGTCCTGGGGCTTGTGGCAGAAACTTTCCCCACAGGCACCCGGGTGTGGCCATTTCCAGCCCAGCCATGGCCAGGGATGGCCGTGCTCTCCCTGCCTCCCTGTCCCCCCAGCAGGGAGGTGCCAAGCTCCGTGCCACCCCGCAGCCACCAGCTCTCCCAGCAGGCAGAGGCCCATCTCCCCTGTGAGCAGGCTCTGGACACACGGAGACCAAGCGAGGATGGGCAAAGGCTCATCCCAGCCCCAGGATTCCCAGGAGGGTTTGGCGAAGCTCTGCATCTGCAGGCAAACTCCAGCTCGTGTGCTGGTCCCACCACAACATCATCCTCATGCGCACGGGAATAAGGACTTCACCCTGCATTATCCACCCCTCCAAGCTGCACTCAGCCCACTCCACGTCCCTGAAAACTGCCTGGCTTATGCTGAACTTGCTGGAGAAGAAAGGACTTAAATTAGGAGATTTAGGAGAAAAATCCCCACTTGTGGTGCTGCAATCTAGGACCCCTTCCCTCCGGTATTTCTACGTTCCACCATGCTCTGCCTCGCCGAGGTCACTGGTCCCAAATAAAAGAGTCTCAGAGAAGGAGCAGCAATAAAAGGATCTCACAGAGCTGCAGCCCAGCCTGCAGCCAGCAGCTGTTCCAGACTGTTCCAGACACACAGGGAATCATGACAGGGCAGCTGAGGGAAGACAAGAGCAGGCTGAGGAGTGCCCATCTCCTTCCTTCTCCTACACCAGCCCTCTTCGGTGCCATCTCGAGAGGGACACAAATCTCAGTGCCTTGGTATTGCCAGCTCTCCAACAGGAAACCAACTGCTTCCCCTCCTGGAAGGGATTCTGTTCGGATTTTGGAGCACTGCAAGGCTCTCGGAAGAATTCATGAGTTCGCTCTTCCCATCCTTGACTTCTCCTGTCTCAAGGAAGATGGACCCTCTGGATAGCTCTGTCTGCGCCCTGTTGCCACTGTCCCCACCTCCACAGAGCCCCAGTGACCACCAGGCCCAAGTCACTCCTCTGCCAGGGCTCTAATCAATGCTGGGCATTGTCACCGGCCCGGTCTCGAAGAAGGGACTCGTCCCTGCATCCAGGGACAATGCAGCCCAGCACTGGAGAGACTGTCCCTGCATCCAGGGACAATGCAGCCCAGCACTGGAGAGACTGTCCCTGCATCCAGGGACAATGCAGCTGATCACTGGAGGGGCTGTCCCTGCATCCAGGGACAATGCAGCCCAGCACTGGAGGGGCTGTCCCTGCATCCAGGGACAATGCAGCTGATCACTGGAGAGACTGTCCCTGCATCCAGGGACAATGCAGCCCAGCACTGGACGGGCTGTCCCTGCATCCAAGGACAATGCAGCTGATCACTGGAGGGGCTGTCCCTGCATCCAGGGACAATGAAGTTGATCGCTGGAGGAACTCGTCCCTGCATCCAGGGACAATGCAGCCCAGCACTGGAGGGGCTGTCCCTGCATCCAGGGACAATGCAGCCCAGCACTGGAGGGGCTGTCCCTGCATCCAATCACTGGATTTGAGCCCAAGGAACATTACCAATGCTGAACGCTGCTGTTTGCTTTTGTCACACTGAAGCTGCTTTGTCCCAAAGACATCTTCCAGATGGCAACATAAAGGCATCTTTGCAGGGGGTTATAATTCAGGCCAGTGTGTCTTTCACGGTCACACTCCCCAGCGCTCTGACGTTATCGCCGCGGCTGCAGGGCTGGAGAAGGGCACTAAGTGGGAAGCACAACCTCCTTTTCCCTGCCACAGGGAATCCCAGCTGACACCCAGGTCATGGTTGGATACAGGGCCCAGTCCCTCGGGTGCTCAGCTCAGGAGCTGACCTGGAGAAAGGAGGCTCAGCAACATCTCCTGTGTGAATGAGTGTCCCTTCTTACCTGCCCTTGGCATCAGATCAGCCAGTGAGGAGCAGCTGAGTCAGAGGCTGCAGATGGTGACATCTCCTGCAGGACACGGCCACTGTCACAGATGGCAGCAAGTCCTGAGCACCCAACCCTGCTGTAAGACCCTAAAGCCAACAGAAAGCAGCAGATGGAACTGCTTAAAGCCTGAGAAGGCTTTTGGTAGACCAGCAGAGTAAATTTTCCCCCAAACCATCACAAATTTATAGGAAGAAGTGTCCCAACAAAAGCTGTAAAGGAGCAGTGGTTGTGGCCAGCAGAGCCTGGCAGGGGATGGTGCAGTTTGCTCACCCACCCAGTGCAAGGAAGAGATGGCAGGGGGAACTCAGCATTCACAGGCAAGTGAAAGGCAAGGAACCTGTCCTTTCAAAAGGCCAACTCAAACAGAAAATCAAAGCTTGCCAGGCTTTTCCAGGACGTCCAAAAGAAGATCCTCAAACAGGCTGATTATTCTCTGAACAGCTTTACTGACGTGGATCTCTCCCTCCCTCCCTCCTCACGTCCGTCACCCCTTCCACAAGTCCCGTGACCAGGGTGAGTCAGGCCAGCTGGCCCAGCTGCACAGTCAGGTATGAAGGACACTCTTGGAGACAATATCCAATCTGTCAGTGCTGCTCTATCTCCGTGCTGGCCCCTGCCCTCTCATGTGATGCCTTTCCATGGCACTGGTGACAGACAGTTGCTGCAATCCTTTAAAGGAAAGACTTCCGCACATCATGGTTTTCTCCTGGTGATAACCCAGCCCAAGCCCAGGCACACAACCAGCAATGACAACCTGGTCATTTGGGCCATCATCCCCTGTTCACATTGTTCATAAACAGATACAATTTCCCAGAAGTTATTCTTCTATATTGCCTTATTTTTTTTTTTTTTTTTTTGACAAAGCTCTTGCCAGCAGTTTCAAGCAGATTTGTGCTTAACGTTGATGCTACAGAACGGCCACTTGGTGAAGTGGTTTCTTCTCACCCTCCATCCCTGGGTGGGCTGGTTCATTCTCCAGAGAGAGCAGGTGTGGCCCTGAGTTCCCAGAAACCAAGCCTGGGTCTGGTGCAGTGCTCATCTTGAGAGACCTCGGCTCCAGCACGTGAGCTGTCACCGGGCTCTGGCACTGCCACCCTGGGTTTGTGTGGCCCAGGCTTGTCCCAGAGCCCAGAAAGGCACAGGAAGCTGTCACCCTAACCACGCTGTCACTGCCAGAGGCCGTCCTGTGCAGCAGGAAGGAGCACATCAAACCCTTCACTCAGCAGAACTCCACGTGTGCCCGTGACCCTGCAGCCTTTCAAAGCCACCTCTTACTTCTGACCCCAAAATCCTGGAGGGACACACAAAGGGATTTTCATTTTCATTTCCCTCTGTTTCCACTCTCCGAGCCCACCTTCCCACTGCACGCTGCACTGAAACAGAACCAAAGAAAATGGAGTCCTGAAAGGAAAAGCTGCATCTGTAAATGAATAAATTCAAGGAGGAGAGAGGCCAAGGGCAGCTGGGTTTTGGCAGGAAGGTACCAGGAGAGTATCCACACAAGGGCTGGGGAGAAATCTGTTTCCACTCCTTATCTCTGCATTATTTCACCGTGGGCTTCTCATTGCCCCAGCCTCCTGCCTCCTTCCCAAGTGCTGCTCAGCCCAGGGGAAGTGCCTGGGTGGAAAGCAGAGCTCACGGTGCCACCTTTGCTCCCAGCGATGCTGAAGGCTCAGACAGCACTGTCCCCGTGCCCACAACAGCCCCAGAGCACCCTGACAGAACAGCAGGAGCCAAACACCCTCCCAGTGCCTCACCTCCTCACCAGCACCTGAGCTCCAGCCCAGAGCTGCCCTCCTGGGATGTCCCCACCATCACACCCTGTCCTGTGCCCCCCAAAAATGCCCACGAGGTTTGACTTTGCCAAACACTGCCAGCCAAGAACTCTCACCCCAAAAACCCCTTTAATTCATGCTCACACCCACTAACAGAGGGCTCTGAGCCGGGGCCAGACAAGAAGCCCGTCCCTGTTCCTGCCAGCCAAGCACCCTGGGATGGCCACAAAACCCAACAGAGCCCCCCGGGGACCACCAGCACCTCCAGGGTCACCTTGCCTTTTTCTAAAATGGTGGTGGCAGCTCCTTGTCCCTTCCAGAGGGGAAATTTGGGGTAAGGGGAAGGGAAAGGCCCTTCCCCTGGGAGATGCTGATGCCAAGAGCCACCTCAGCACCCAGCCTGCAGTTGTCCAGATGTCAGTGGTTTCTCAGAAGGATGGTGACACAAACACCTAAAAAAACAAACGAGCAGCCCACTGTGTACAGGTGCTGTCCTGGAAATGTGCTTAATATGTCAAAAAAAATTGAAAAACATAAATAAGAAGGGAGAAAAGAGGCAACAAAATGCCTTGGACGGGTTCTGATGAACTCAAACACAAACCACTGCAACCAAATGAGGGGGAAGAGAAAAGCAAATAAACCCATAAATAAAATCTATAATATAAATAAATAATATATTAAACAACCCTCCCTGCCCTGTAATGAAAATGTAGCTTGGAGAATGGGATCAACGCTTGTTAACCATTGTTAACTAGTATTTTTAGTCCTGACCGCTCTTAGGCTATGTATAGTTCCTTTTTTTAATGCATTTTCTATACATTAATAAAAGATACTGAAGGAGTGAGCCGTGTGCTGTCCGGGAGCGGGGTGGGACCGGGGAGCCCTCGTGCATCCCAGCCCAGCAGCATTCCTGCCCCAAACTCATGCCATGAAGGGACACACATCCCTGATCTCTGGTTATCCCGTGGGAGGGGCGTGGGGGCTCCTTAGCACGGATTCTCACTCAGATCTGGAGGGACAGACAGACCTGGCACACCAAGGCACTGAAAAACCAGCAGGGGAGGTTTTGGGGTTTTGGGGCAGCCCAGCTCTGGCTGGCAGTGCCACCTCCATCCTTGTAGGTGCTCGAGACCAGGCTGGGAAAATCCCTGAGCAGCCTCCTGGAACCCCAGGGCTGCCTTAGGCAGAGGGTGGGAGCAGAGACGCCCAAGCTGTCCCTGGCACAATGATCCTGATAAAATAACAGCAATGAAGTGGCCCCGAGGTCAGGGCAGCGTGGCCAGCCCAGCAGGGCAGGGAGCCGCGCTGGCCTCAGCCCAGCCCCAGCCGTTTGCTGACAAATTCAGCTGCTCCCGTGAGCCAGGGAGGCTCTGGGCTCTGCAGTCGGCAGCCAGAGAAAGCAAAGCTGTGGTGTGGATGCTCGGGAGCAAAGGGAAACAACCCCAAAATCCTCAGTCAAAACCATTTGTTGATTTAAATAGGGATCTATTCCCGACATGATGGAAACCCCACCAAAAAGAGATTGGAAGGCTGGTTCCAGCTGAATACACTCTCAGTGGAAAACAACAACAAAAACACAAAAAAAAAATCACAAACAAACAACCAACCAAACAAAAAACCAACAAAACCCAAAAAACCCCCAACACCGATTAGAAAAAGTCTCTAGGACAAGTATGAACTTCAGAAGATTTTGAAATTCTTATTTCACACGAAGGCTTTAGCTAAACATCTCTGTCTAAAGTTTTGATGTTTGACACGTAGCCAGACAGGGATGAGAAAGCCCGAAAGAAGCCCTTCCGCCAAACCACTTCAATATTTTTCTAAATTTGATTTCAGAGAGACTAAACAGGGGAGTTTGCTTGGTGGCAACTCCTCAACTTCTCTTTCTTGCTCTGATTCCGAGACAAAAAAAAAGGAAGTTGTGAAAGAGGGGATGTCCCACCTTGGCCATGACCCCTGGTTCACCGAAAGCCGAGTGTGGAGTCTCATGGACTCAGCTGTCTGGACTAAATGACGTTTATCGTGTAGACCCTTCAGGCAAGGCCTGTGCTGGAGGAGCCAAGGGATGGAGATGTGTTTGGGACGGGGAGGAAGGGTTCCCCCTCTGGCATTGTCATCCCAGCCTCCCCGTGCCTGCCCAAGCAGGTGGCCCAGTCCAGGGTGAAATCAGAGTCACGGCCCTAATCCATGTCTCAGGGGATGAGAAGGGGTGAGGGCTGACAAAAGCCCTTTCCTGAATGCTCCAAGCTTTGGTTTAAACCAGGGCAGAGTTTTGCCCCCTCACACCAAACCCTGGGGAGCTCCTGCCCCATCTCCCGCATCGCTCTGCCCCTGCCCAGCTCAGAGCCATCCCTGTAACCCGGACACAGCCCTACACGGGGTGGGATCCCGTGTTTCCAGCCTCTCCAAGCCTGCCCTGGCACACCACGCTCCTCTCCAGGCACTTCCAGCTGCCACAGCCCCCCAGCTGCCCTTTACACAGAGAGATTTCACCACAGCCCGATTACCAAAGTCCCCTCTTTGCATGAGTGATGCTCGGGAACTTTGCTCCAGCAGCAAACATCAGGAGGGTGTACAAAGGTCCCAGCAAGGACCCTGGGCACCCATCCCAAACCCAGAGCTCATCCTGCAACCTCAGCCCAAAAACCCCAAGGGAGACGCTGCCCAGGAGCACAGAGCATGGCAGGAGGAGCTGCAGTGCCTCCGAGAGCAAGGCTGGAGCAGCTCGATGGAGGGACAGCCTCATGCCATAAATCCACAGCTGCTTTACGCCCTTTGAGATGTGATTTTTACAGCACCGTCTTCAGCATTCTCAGATTTTAACTCCCCCTCATAAGATGGCATCTGTTCATCATGCCCTTTAAAACCCTCATTCCCATTTTTATATTGTTAACTCCTGGGGCTACAGGCCCTAACGTTTAGTTATGTAGAGTGTAAAGAAATTTATAAGTTATCTCTTTTCATCAAATCTAAATGCAGGGATTTTAAATTTTATTGATTTGTCCCTTCTCCCTGGGATGAGGAATGCTGTGAACAGCAGCCCCCAGGCTTATCCCCCTTCCCTGTGCTATAGCCAGCAATTTTTCTGCTTGCAGCTTGTTTCAGCAAGCACAGAATCGATCCTGGAATGGGTTGGGTTGGGAAGGACCTTGAAAGATCATCCTGTTCCAACCCCTCTGCCATGGGCAGGGACAGCTTCCACTGTCCCAGGCTGCTCCAAGCCTCGTCCAGTCTGGCCTTGGGCACTGCCAGGGATCCAGGGGCAGCCACAGCTGCTCTGGGCACCCTGTGCCAGGGCCATTCCATGCTCACAGGGAAGGATTTCATCCCATATCCCATCCATCCCTGCCCTCTGTCAGAGTGAACCCATCCCACCCTTGTCCTTATCCAGCACTTCTCTCCCTTCCCAGAGTTTTTTCTGCTGTCAGTAGAACAGCCAAGCACACAGTGATGCTGCAGCAGGGCTCCCCAGCAGCACGGCTGATCCTGCTCCTCCCGCCCAGGTGATGTCCCTGGCACTGCCCCTCACAGGGACCCGGGTGTGGCGTGGCTGCTGCCCAGCAGAGCAGGGCACACCAGGATGGGCTGGGAACACAAACGGCCTCTGTCCTCCACAACAGGCCCTTGTCCCTGTGCTGTCCCCTGGCCACAACAACACAGGGAGCTGAGGGAAGCAACCCTGCAAATGGTTATGAGAAAAACCCTCCCTGAGAGCAGGAGAAGGATGGGATGAGGTAGGAAATGCTCCCTCCGAGAATTTCAGAGGGTGTTGGAAACGGGCACTAGGAGAGGAGCAGCAGAGGGATGGGGCTGGAGGAGCGTTGTGACAGCACTGTCCCCTTGCTCTGGGGACAGGGTCTGTCCCTGCTGCTGGCCAAGTGTCCCTTGTGGTACCCGAGTCAGGCCAAAACCAGAGGGCACCTCCCTGCTCACCCCAGTACTGGCTCCCCAGTCACAACCCAAGGCTGCCTCTGCCCCAGCGAGGGGGACTTGGCCCCTCAGCCCACAGGAACCTGCAGAGGGGCAGAAAGAGGCACAACACCCCCAGGAGCGAGGTGGAGGTTGTTTGTTCCCTCTGTCACCCACCGCAATTTGCATTTCTCTCTCGGTTCCCTGCCGGGGGTGGGTGAGCCCCCAGGCAGCTGCCCTGCCCCAGCCTGACACCCAGCTGCACCCTCCCCTCCGAGCCCCCGGAGCAAACACCGTGAGCAGCAGGAGGACTCTGAACTGTGCAGAGCAAAGGTCGGGCAGTCCCACCCCCGGGCAGGAGCTGAGCTCCAGGGGCAGCACAGAACATTCCAGCCGCTCCAGCACCACCAGCCAGAATCCTCATGTGATCCCGAGCCAAGGGACATCAGCTCACCAGAGATCGCCGGGAACAGCTTCCCCCATGGGAGCGGCTCATGGAGAGGAACAAATAATGAAAATAATCAAAATATTGCTCAGAATTTGGCATCTGCATGTCATTGAAAAGCAGGGTTGGCTCTCCCTGCCCACCCCAGCCGGGCTCTGGGAAACCCAGCACTGTGGGATGGCCGCTGGCTGCTCCTCAGCACCACGGGGCTGAGCCAAAGGAGGGACTGTGACACAGGGCATGGAGGGCACAGCTGGTTTGTCACCTAAAAACCAACCTTGGCTTTGATCAGATCAGATCCGACATCCATCCAGCACGGGAAACCCCTGGGGTGGCTGGTGGAGGCACAACTCCAGCTGGGGCATCTGCTGGTCCTTGGGGTGCTACGCTGTGCCCAAGGATCTCACTCCTCTGCCTTTGGTTCACGCCTTCCACATGTCCAGCCCAGGAGTGCCGCCGCTGCCCCCATTTCCAGCTGGGAAATGGGAATTCACCCCCATTCACCTGCAGGTTTTCCTTCCCTGCTCCCACACAACTGATCCCTGAGTGTTCCTGGGCAGGCTATTGCCTTATTTGGGCTGGGACTCGCCCAGCCCGGGCGCTGTCCCCACCTCCGAGTGTGTCCTTTCCCCCCGCCTGCCACCAGCGCTGCCTGGAGGATTTCCTCAGGAAGGAGCTCCTAAGGCTCACACACACAAAGCAATCAGCTCCGACAGCCCAAAAGCTGACACGTGCCGGGAGCAGGCACACAGCACCTTCCTCCTGTCCTCCTCCTCTTCCTCCCCCTCCTCACCTGCACACAGCCCCCCGACACCGCAGCTCTCCAGCACAGGCATCGAGCAGTGCTTGAGGAGGCACCTGAGGACCCCGCCTCACTCCCCACCCCAGCTTTCTCCCCGTCTGAGCACCAGGGAGGGATGATCCTGCAGAGGACCCCGCCTCACTCCCCACCCCAGCTTTCTCCTCGTCTGAGTGCCAGGGAGGGATGATCCTGCAGAGGACCCCGCCTCACTCCCTGCCCCAGCTTTCTCCCCGTCTGAGCTCCAGGGAGGGATGATCCTGCAGAGGACCCCGCCTCACTCCCTGCCCCAGGTTTCTCCTCACCTAAGCAGCGGGGAGGGATGATCCTGCAGATCCTGGTACCTCGGCAAGCCCAGCTGCAAAGCCTCGCAGGTGCAGGGTGGGCAAGAGGCGCCCCCAGAACCTCACCAGCTTTGGGGCATTTTCCCTAAGAGCAGCATTTTCCCCCATCACTGCCCACACAGGGCTTAGCTCCAACACCTCAGGGCACCCCAAAACAGCCCAGGGTGGCACTGGGACACCTGAGCCCTCAGAGCTGCCCTTTCCTGCAGGGGACGGAGCCCAGCTGGTACCGAACGAGGGAGAGGAGGGGATGAAGCAGCTTCCCCCAAACACCAGCTTTGTATTTGCCCTCCACGCGCGTCAAGAGCCACCATCCCATCCCATCTCTTCTCCTCGTTTTCCTCCAAAGCCAGAAAACCTATTGCTGCTGCTAAATACCAAGAGCTGCTATTTTTATCCAGCCCACGACCAGGGCGTGCGTTATTTTTGGTGTTGGAACTGCAGGCTTTTTTTGTGGGAGGGGGAGAGGGAGGGGAAAAGGCAGAAGCATGGGGGAAAAATGAGAGGAATGTTTCTCTGGGAGCAGAGTTTTCCATTGCTTACTTTAAGCCAGACTGGCGTCTGCAAATAGAAATCACCAGCAGAGAGCAGAGGAAGCAGCTGGGAAAAAGGTGTGATCACGTCTGCAGCCACTCCCCCATCCCACCAGGCCAAGAAAACCCCAAAAAAGCGACCCTGGGTACCAGCTGGGTGTTAGCGAGGAGTGGAGCTCACAGCTGTGTAACAACCAAGGCAAATGGTAAAAAAATTATCTGAATCCAACGAAACAAGGGGGAAACAAGAGGGAGTTTCTATGTTCAGTGTAAAACCAGTAGGGTTTGCAAAATCAAATCAGGGGTTGAGGGGACATGGGAGGGAATGGAAGTTATTGGGGCGCTTTTTGGCACGGGAAAGGCTTTGATATCGCACGGAAATAAAGATTTTGGGAAGGACGGATGGCAAGCAGGAGCTAGAGGTGGGATTTGATTTCCAGCTGGTCCCCAAGTGCCATCCTACGAGGTGACAGGAGCTGGCCTAGCATGGGCTCACTCAGTTCCTGTGCTTGGGGGGCACCAGGAGGAAGAGAGACGGAATCTGGAGCTGCCGCGATTCGTCAGCCGCTGAGTCACGGCTTCCTCCCGCCCATGGAGGTTTCCGAGAAACAAAGCCCCATTCCTCCGATCCCCGATAGCGCGGCAGCCAAACAAATCCAGGAGCTGGCAGCTCCGAAACCCCGCGCGTTCACCTTTTCCTCCTGCCGCGGGGAGGAGCCTGGCACACCTTGCTGCGGGGGACACCCCAGGGTCAGCATCACACGCTGCCGGGATAACTCAGAGCATCTCCTGGGGACCGCTGTGGGGTCACAGTTCGAGCTGGGAGGGACCTTCACGGGTCAGCCGTGGGGAAGGGGACGCTGGGTTAGGCAGAGCACTGGGCTGACAGGTTATATTTCTATATTCTTGCATCGACTCTGAGTTTCTTGGAGTCTGTCTGGTGCTTCCCAGCTCAGTTTAACGGCATCACCACCCTCGATGGCATCAGGACTCTCCTTCAGAGGCAGCAGCGTTCCAGACATCAGCATCGTCAGTGCCCACAGCTCTGCCACATCCTCACAGCGCTCTTGCCCAGGGAGGGCCCCCAAAAATCCGGGCAAGGTCCAAGGCCAGCAGCCCCTCCCTTGCCAAGGCCTCTGCCAAGTTAAATCGGTGGCACGAAAGCGGGGAGGCCCTCACAGCGAGGCTGTTTGCCCAGGGAACAGAGCAAACCTCCCGGGTGCCAGGGACGGGCTGGGCTCCCACCTTCCCAAGCCCGGGGAGAGGCAGCCGGAGCCCAGCGCTTCCAGACAGGCTCACCCTTGGAGAGCCCTGATAATAAATAAATTTAGGCAATCCTGTCAGAGGGGTTCGAAGGTGGCACTGTGCTGTCTGGTGCTGAAGGGGGGTCAGGTACCCCCCAGGTGACTGTCAGCACCCAAGCGCCCTGGGAAAGATTTTTCATGGGGGGATTTGGTACCCAAAGAGAGGGAACGGCTGCAGCTCCGTGAGCCGGGAGAGCTGGGATGGGGTGAGCTGGGGAGCAGTGAGCTGGGATGCAGGGGGCTGGGATGCAGGGGACTGGGAGAGGGTCAGGGGACAAGGGACAAAGAGGTTGTTTCCCAGGAGCCTTAAGGGGTCAGAGAGCCCTGGCTACCCCAGCTTGACAGGCCAGCACCGAGGCTGAAGTGCTAAAGCCAAGCCACTGGCTCTGGAGCATGAAGGAGGGCAAATGTGGGGATTTTGCAATCCAGAAGGACTCGGTCCAACCAGAAAAATTCCAGCAGAACATTTTTCTAGTCGCAGCTTGCCCAGCTGTCAGCATCACAACACTGCACGGAGGCCGTAGAGCCCTGGTCTGAAAAGCAGCGAGGATTCAGCAATTCCTGGATATCCCTGACACGGTGTTAAAAAAAGGAATAAATCGGAGAGCAAGTAGCAAGTGAAGGGTGGGGATGGCAATCCCAATGGAGCTGGGATCACAGTTTGAAAATACTGAATCACAGAATCGTTTAAATTGAAAAGCCCTCTGAGCTCATCGAGTCCAACCCTTAACCCAGCAGTGCCAGGGCCAGCAGCAAACCCTGCACAGCCAGGGCTGCCCTCCCAGGCTGGAACATCCGTCATTATCCGTGGCTGTACAGCACCCGCAGCGCTCCCGGCTGCTGCACGGACCGGGGCCAGCTCCCGGGGTGCCCCTTCCCTGGGGATGTTCCGTCACCTCCTGCCGGGCTGCGGGGACAGAGGGTGGCCGTCGGGGCGGTGACAGCACGCAGGGTGGTGGTGATGGGCTGCCGGGGGAGGTGAGAGGCAGCGGGGTGACAGAGGTGAGGACTCCTGGCACTGCTCCTGGGGAGCCGGAGCTCTGCCCTGCCCTCCGCACCGCAGCAGCGGTGTCACCTCCCTGCAGTGTCCCAAAATCGCCTCTGGGGAATTCCGGGCTGCACCAGAGCCCGGTGGGCGGAACACTCGGGTCCGTCCCGGTCCCCCCAGCAGGTTCGGGGCTGGTCCGTGCCCCGTGCCCGGCTCTCTGCCCGCCTCAGTCCCGCACCCGCAGTGTGTGTGATGTGCGCAGTGTGTGTGTAATGTGTGTGATGTGTGTAGTGTGTGTCCCGCGCGGTTTTGGGGCGTGGGGGAGCCGCAGGTGGGGCCGGGCGGGCTGCGGGGCCGGGCGGGGCCGGAGGCGGGCGGGACGGGGCGTCCCGTTCCCATTTCCATTTCCCCGGCCGGAGCCGGAGCCGGGCGCTCGGGCAGGACGGGGCGCCCCATTCTCTCTCCCATTCCCATTTCATTCCCATTCCCATTTCCCCGGCTAGAGCCGAGCCGCAGAGGTAGGTCTGGGGTCCGGGGGGGTATCCGGGAGGGGCATCGCGGGGCTGGGCTTCCCTGGTTATCCTCGGTGCTGTGTTACTTCAATCCAAGGCTTTCCTCGCCACATCGTCTGCTTGGCGCAGCGCGGGGCGGGGGGGTGAGAACAGCGCACCCCCTGTACTGTTCTGTACTGTTCTGTGCTGTTCTGTGCTGTTCTGTACTGGTCTGTACTTTTCTCTTCTGTTTTGTACTGGTCTGTACTGGTCTGTGCTGTTCTGTTCTCTACTTTCTCACTGGGAAAGGGCGGTGAGGAGCAGCCGCCTCCCAGGGGACCTGTGTCTGGGGCAGAACGCCCGGCACCGGGGGTCTCGGGGCACCCACCCGTTCTGGACACCACAGAACCCCAGAGCTGTCTGATGGGAAGGGACTTCAAAGACCACCCGGTTCCGAGCCCCCTGTCACGGCAGGGACACCTTCCACTGTCCCAGGTCGCTCCCAGCCCCTGACCCCGAACCCTTCCAGGGATCCAGGGGCATCCCCAGCTTCTCTGGCAGCCCCCTGAGCCTCCTGCAAGCAAAGTCCCAGTGCTGGACCCCGGGGAGGGCCGTGCCGGGGGTCCCGTGGCTCGGAGGAGCTCCCGGTGTCACTCCCAGGGGTGACAGCGGCGCTCACCCAAACCCAAACCCGATTTTTTGGCCGGAGTCCCCGCGATCCGGGGCCGAGGCAGCCGCGCGTGTGCGGCCGGGGATGACGGGCGGGCTGCGGAACAGTTTCACTTTAACCCTGCTATCCAACATCCCCATCTGGAGTTTCCCAAATCGCTCCCTTCAGGGAAGGAAAGTGTTTATTCGTGGCTTCTGGCAGGGCGGTTTGGTGGTGGCGGGGATGAGATGAGGCTTCAGCTGGTCGCGTTTGCTGGGTGGTGGCTTTTGGTGTTCCTTGGAGAAGGGCTCCGCAGCCTGCTGCGAGTTCTGGGAGACCGGCGGCAAAACGCTTCTTAGTCACCATTTCCGAAACAGCAACGTGCAATCCCTGCTGAGGAAACTGCTCACCCTCGGTGTCGGGTTTCACCCAGCTTGCCTTCAAGGCTGCAGGTGCAGGGAGGGAAAATTGGTGCCACTGGTGTGACAGCATCGCTGCGTCGCTGCTGGGTGGATCAGGGAGCGGGCAGGCT
This sequence comes from Pomatostomus ruficeps, assembly GCA_013400735.1. Taxonomy (NCBI): domain Eukaryota; kingdom Metazoa; phylum Chordata; class Aves; order Passeriformes; family Timaliidae; genus Pomatostomus; species Pomatostomus ruficeps. The sequence goes on along the minus strand of VYZT01014634.1, from coordinate 128,974 downwards.
GTGAGGAAAGCTGGCCTGCAGCTGTCTCTGCAATGGAAAGTCGGTATAAAGCTGGTGAAAAGCTCACATGAAGCCAGCAGCAGAAGGAAGTGGTTGTTTAATAATGTGAGTCCTGCTTTGCACTCCTTAGCATCAACTGCACAAAGTGTGGTCTCATCTGCTTTAGGGAAATGGGGGTGGCTGTCGCTCAGCTGATTCCATGTCACCTCCACAAGTCCTGAGCTGCAGCTGGCCACAGAGCACAGGATTGTTCAAACGATCCAGATGTACATGGGGAACACCCCATGGGGCAGCTGTTCCCCCAGAGCTGCCGCTGCTCTCACTGAGGATGCAGGGAGCACCTGAGAGCAGCCCTACTCCTGCCTGAGGCAGGTGACATCTCCGCTGAGAGGAGCGGGTTGAGCTTTGTGAGGCTGGAGGGAGCTTCATTAAGACAGAAGAGCCTGTTGAGGGTTGAGCCTGAAGGACTGAACCAGCAAAATGAGCTCCAGCCCTCTCCCCTGTGCCCCGGTGCCACAGCACAGCAGTTTCCAGTAAACTGCAGCTTTTCTGCAAACCCGGCCTCCATCCGCAGCGGCTGCGGTCGCTCCGCAGCGCACAGGATGTGGAGGAGCCAGCATTGCCAAGGCAACCCCTCTGTTTTGGTTTCCCCACACACAGGCTGGCAGCCCTCACCCCTCCAGCCCGGCCAGGCGAGCCCTGCATGCCAGCAGCTTGCGGTGCCATCGCAGGCCGTCCCTCAAAGGGACCTTGTGTTCCACCCACAGCCTTCCCTAACTCCGCAGGAGTGGCAGATGCTCCCCACCCTTGCAAACCGGCTCTTGGGAAGCCAGTGTGGATTAAAGCACTTCATCCTGGATGCCCAGTCTGGATTAAAACTTACACAAGTGGCTGTGCAGGGCTGCCATCAGTTGGAGCCGTCCATCCCTGGCCACAGGGTTCCCAGGCCAGTTTCCATGTCAGCCTCCCCTGGCCCTGCCAGCACGGGCTGCCCAAAAACAGAGAGCTCGTTTAGCAGGGTGCTTCACAGTGCCCTGTCTCCCAGAACCTCCCTGGCCCTGGGTTTTGCTCCCATATCTTGACCTCCCCATGGCAGCTCCACCTGCTTTGGGTGAGCAGTTCCCCCCATTCTGGACCACAGCAGCTCTCCACGTCCCTCCCTTCCCTGAGGGGAGCTGTCCCACCAGACTGAGCAGCAGCGTGGATTTCCCTAAAAGCAGCTCCTCCCGGTGCACCCCGGTTTCCAGCTGGCCTTGGGTAACCCCTGTGCCCTTGGAGCTGCCGCCTCCAAAGACATCAGTTTTCCTTCTCTCCCCTCCCTCCCATTGTTTTTTATATGAAACTGAAGAACCCCATTATTGAGCACACAGACAGCCCTTCATCTGAAAACAAAAGCACTGCACACACCAGACAGAAAAGGCGTTTGAACACCAGCTGAGTGCCCATGCTGGGAGGCTGCCCTCGGATTTGGGTGCTGCTTGGTCGGGTAGGGGCAGGAACCTCCACCTTCCCCTCCCAAGGGATGCTCACCCGGCTTGGCCACACGTCCCCAGCTGGGCACTTCCCCGGAACCATCACCCAGGGCCTCCGCAGTGCATTCCCAGTTTAAAGTGGAAACATTTCAAAGGGCTTTGCTTTTTTTTTCTCCCTCCCCTTTCTTATTTTCCTCTGCAAACAATTAATTACAAGTTTAAAAGGAAGTTCCAGCCCTCCTTCCCTCCCCAGAAGTTTAGAGGCAATAAATATGAAGCAGTTCAGCGCAGGAATAAAACTGCACATCCTGTTTTGTCTGAAATCGAGGCGGTTGTTGTTTGGGGGTTGTTTGGGTGTTTTGCTTCTTTTTTGGAGTCAAGTGTATCATAGGCGTGCTGTATTCCTGCCTGGATAATGAGCTGTCAGGATATTTATGGATAAATGGCAGACCTGCATCAAAAGGATGATTCAGGCTGAGGAAAAGCTGCTCAGTTTATTTATGTTGCAGTTTAACCTTTGCTACAGCTGCCCCAGAAAAAAGACCTAAGTGAAGATGAAGGTCAGGACAGGGAGCAGGCTTTGAGAAGTGACTCTCACTTATCTCCCCTGTGAGCAAAGGCAGAGCTGGGATGCTCCCAGCTGGCTCCAGGCAGGGGGTAGGAAGAGGGTGTATGGGATTTGAGCCTCTGTGCTAGCCTGAGATTTCTCAGGTGGGGATGCTGAGGATATTTCTGTCCTTTGGTGAGTAATGGAATGAGGGAATGTGAGGAGCAGCCAGCTTTGATGCAGCAGACTGGACAAAAATCCAGCAATAATAATAACAACAACAATAATAACAATAATAATAATAATTTTTTAAACCCCCCTTTTTTTGGCCAAAACCACGTCCCAGAGCACTGCATTTCATTTGGTAAATCTCAAATGAGAATTTTTTAGAAAGGCACTCACAGAAATTCATGTTCAAAAGAGAAACCCACCAGCTAAGTGGGGCCAGCTCTGCTGCGTGCTCGTGCAGATTGGAACAGCAAATCCACAGTGGTCAGTCTGTTTGTGAGGGGCACAGATAAACCCCTTATTTTTACAGAATCTGAGCCCTTGTGGAACCCCAAATCGAGAGCTTGGCATCTGTGCTGAGGGATTCAGCCCTTGAGGTGCTGGCAGTCGGGTCTGAGAGCCAGGGTAGGCCAGTGAAGCGAGACCCTGTACAGCTTTGAGGGTCCCAGGACAGCGTTTGTTTTGGAAGGCAGGTTTGCCCTTGGGAGCTGCCTTTTGGGGGCTGCCCGGGTGTTCCCGCCTCAGCAGCCTCATGGGAGCTGTGGTTAGGGCTGGGTGGGACTGGTGGCTGCGTTTTGGGCGAGGCTGGTGGCTTGGTGCCCCGCTAGCAGAGGGGGGTGATGGCACAGAGAGGCAGAAGGTGGTGCTGGCTGGAGGATCCTAAACCACTCCTAACAGGGGAGCATCCCTTAGCAGGCGCCACACAGGGCACGAGCGAGATGCAAAGCAAGGAAGGGCAGGGCTGTAGACAAGAAGGATTCAGCTGAAACCAGCCTGGGTCCCCTTGCTGTCCCTCCCTCAAGGTCCCCGAGCTCTGTGCGAGCTGCTAGAAGGACAGATAAGGAATTGGTGTCACAGGGGAGAAGAGGAGCCACCCCTCTAGGACACCTTTGGTGGTCAGGCTGTTCCTTTCAAGGTTTTGTTACATCAAAGTGTTGGTTTCCCTTTTACCGTGCCTCAGTTTCCCCTCCTGGGCACATTGGGGTTGAAGCATTCCCTCAGGAGGCTGCAGGGCTTGAATCCCAAAGGCTGGCAAGGACACTGCTGTGAAATGCTGAGCAGGGGTGAAAGAGGGTGCTGGAGCCTGCCCCTGCCACCCCTTCCTTTGCACAGTCTCTGATTTAGTGGCCCCTGTGTGGAACCAGAACTGCAAACTCACAGCATGAAGGCCCCTGCTCTCCTCACAGGCTTCGCCTGGCCACGGGAGAGGAGAGATGAGAGCAGAGGCAGCAACTGCCTGCCCCTGCAGGAGGGCTTCCCTGAGAGCCCTGGCACTCAGCAGCACCTCTCCCTCCCGGAGGGAAGAGGAAAACCTTACGTCAAGCCACAGAAATGCTTCTCAGCCCTACCCAAACCCTTGGAGCAATTCCCAGGTGAGGCACCGCAGCAGCAGCTCCTCCACCCCAGCCAGCTCTGACCCTCCCCTGCTGCCTCTGTCGCCAGCCCGGGTACCTGGGAGCAGCTGTGGGTGCAGGGCTGCTCCCTGGCCTGCCAGCTGAGCCCCACTGACCGTGGTCCCCCTCCAGGACACGGGTGGGGTAGCCACAGCCCCAGCACCAGCCCTGCAGTGCCCAGGGTGCCAGGGCAGCCAGTAGAGCCCCTGTGTCTGTGTTGCCCATCCCACACCGTGAGAAACAGCCTGTCCAGAGACTCCCCATCCCAGGACAGACTGGGAATAAGGACACAGGTAGAGTCCTGGCTCCTGTGGCAGCACTGCTCCCCACAGTGCTCACCGGCCTGGCTCAGGCGAGTCCCTTCCCAGGCAGGAGAGCTTCTCCTGCACACAACATTTCCTCTGCTGAGAAACAAGCTCTGCAGAAGGGATAATAAGAGCTCCATGCTGTCACTGCTCAGCCAGGGCTGATGTGTAAATCCGAAGGGACGGGATTTGTGCTTGGCTAAATTCCAGGACAGGTAGGAATGCCCAAAGCCCTCCTGACCCATCCCCACCATAAAAAACAAACCCCGGCAGACGGGAGGCTGTGTTTCGCAGGTGAAGACACCCAAAGGGACACAGCAGGCAGCACAGGCCATCCCCCAGGGCTCCAGGCCCCTCAAGGCAGGGGACAGCTTACCCTGCTGAGGCTTCGGCTGCTCTGGCAGCTCCGTGGAGAGAGCTGCTGAGGGAGCAGGCACCTGATCCATGTGCTTTCTTGTCTCTGCAGGCACCATCCAAGGACTCTTGTGGAGCCCAGCAGCTGCTTACAGGAGCTGAGCCTATCTCAGGGTGCCTTCCAAGCAGAGGGAGCAGCTCAGGAGCCGACATGCAGCAGAAGATCAGCTCTTTCTTCAACTCCATCTTGGAGCTCATCCATACCAAGCACGAGGAAGGCGTCTTCAACACCGTCTGCCTGGCCGTGCTGCTGGGCCTGCCCCTCGTGGTCCTCATCGCCTTCATCTTCATCTGCTGCCACTGCTGCTTCTGCAGGCACCGCAGAGACAGCGCCAGGAAGGGCGGCCCCAGCAGCAACGGGCAGCTGCACGCTGAGGGCAACAAGAAGAAAAAGAAGAAGAAGAAGAAGCAGGATGAGGAGGACCTGTGGATCTCCGCTCAGCCCAAGCTGCTCCTGCTGGACAAGAGGCCCTCCTTGCCCATCTAGCAGACAGGAGGGCGTTCAGTCCTCTCCTCCGAGATGCCAGCACTCCTTTCACCTGTGCTCCAGGAGGGGCAAGGAGGCACCAAAGCTGCTGCCACTCCACGGTGACCTTCGACAGAGGCTGAGCCCAGCACGCTGAAGGGATAACAAGGCAGGTGGTGTGCAAGCCTCTCCTCCCCACCAGGACAGCGTGCCCTGGGGCAGAGACCCCTGCAAGGGACAGGTGAGCACACAGGGGTGACCTGCCAGTGGGTCCTGGGTGCCTCCTGCCACGAGCACAGTGCGCACATGGGGCTGGCACACACTGGGCTGGCACACACCGGGCCTCGGCACCTGTCTGCAAGCACAGGGGTGCACAGGACAACATCCAGCCACAGAGCAGCCACCTGCACATTCCCCTGCCCGACACAGCTGTGAGCACAGATGCCTCGTTTCCTTGCCCTGCTCTGGAGGGGGCACAGCTTCGCTGTCCGGGCTCTGTCCAAACCCTGCTCACTTTGGGGACACAGAGCCGAGTCACCCCGCAGCTCAAAGATGTGCCATCTCCCAGGCCACCAAACCAAGGTCACTTGCGAGCACCTGAAGCTTGATGCCCTCAGCCCAACCTTGGAGACCTCAGACACCATCCCAAGGCAGCACAGCAGAAGGATGCCCTGCCACCTTGGCTGGAGGCAGGAAGGCGAGAGGAGGCTGCCAAACCAGCCCTTTTGCACCAGCACTTCAGAAAACCACTTCCTTGAAAGACTGTTTTATACACACTTGCCATTAGAGAGCCCGCCACGCTACTGCCAGAGCAGAAACACAACCTGAGGCTGTGGAAAAGCTTTGCCAGGGGCATTAGAGTTATTTATTGAATGACTACTAAAGAAGAGCAGGACCAAAGGCCCTCTGGAGAGGGGCCAGGCACATGGAAGCGGTGTTGGAGCAGCAGCCATGGTTTCCTGGCACACCTGGCTGTCACCTCTCCTGCAGCCCCTGTGCCACATGTCACACACACACAGACCTGTGAGCACACACTGCCCCAGCTGATGCCAGCTCTGTGTGCTGCACTGAAGGTTTCTGCATGGCTGTCAGGCTGGCCAGCTCTGGGATTTTGGATGTGGTGCAGGAGCACAGTGAATTCCCTGTCTGCAGTCATCCCTCACACAGGGATACGTTATCCAGCCACACTGTGCACGTCTCCCATCCTCGTGTTCCTTGGGAAGATGGCTCGGCTGGGCACAGCAGCTCGCAGGGCCACACACAGCTCCCACCCCTGCTCTGCCTCCCCCCCTGCCCCTCCCTGCCCTGGAAATCTCCTCTGCTCCTCACTCTCTGCCCCAGCAGGCTCTGTCTCCCCATCTCTTTTTGCATTGAGGGGTGCACGTGTGTGATGAGAAGCCTCATCACAGCTGGGTTTTGCCCCCTCTGTACACTGGATGTCTTCCTTCCATTTTCTTCCAGTTCTGAAGCTGCTGGAGCAGACCAGAGCTGCCAGCCAGGGGCAGACACCTGGGAATCAGCAGCCAAACCCACGTGGGCAAACCTGGCCAGAGCTGCTGGGCACCACCACTTCCAGCCCAGGCGAGGGTGATGCCACCTTCCCCTGCCTTGGAGGACAAAGCCTCTGGCTGGAAGCAGCTGCTTGTGCCACCCTGTCCCAGCACAGCTGCTCTGTCCCAGGCAGGCAGGGCTGTCATGGTCACACCATGTCATGGGGTCTGGCTGGGCTGGGAATGGCTCCTCCGCACACGGCCCTTTAAATTGACCCCATGTGTGCCTTATGTTCCAGCTTGCTTTGTCACCACTGCAATTGGTTACTCCCTCCTTCTCCAGAACAGGAAGCAGCATGTAATGGTATAAAAATCGGGATTTGCCACATGTAATGCTAGGAAATGCAGAAATAGCTCTGATCTCTGTCCCAGGCTCCCCGTCTAGCCAGGGTCCCGGAGAACTGGCACTGCACTTGGATCATTCCTTCTTCCTTCCCTCCCTGCCCCATCCAAGTACTTTCTCAGCCCTCCTGGCTGCACACTCACGGGTGGCCAGAGCAGCCCATGCAGGGGCTGCTGCTGCTGCTGCTGTGCTCCAGAGGCACGAGCAGCCCTGGAGGCAGGGTGGTGCTGCCTGGAGGAATCAAAAACAAAAACCAGAGCAAAGGGAAACACCATGGGAGGCCTGAGGCTTACCTAAACAAGCAGGGGCACGGAGAGCAGCGTCAGAGCACAGCCTGCCTGGTGTGGAGGTGCCAGGCTTTGCAGGCAGGCTCTTCTCCAGAAAGCACAGCGAGGAGCTCTGCAGGTGAGGGCAGCCAGTTCCTATAGGAACCAGAGAACTGCCGGGAAAACGTGAGTGTTGTATCACACACATCTCCAGATCTAGGCTTTGGGGGGTTCAGAGCTAGCTCTGAATTTCAAGAGCCCCCCGAAATCATCATTCAAAGCACCCCTAGAGGGACCAGGATACAACCCTGCCCTGATCCATTCAGCCAGGGGATGGTCCGATTGTCTGTGCTCCCTAAAGCACGGGGGCTGCCTTGCTTGGTGTCTGCTGCTGGAGCCAAACCCTGCTCTGAATCGGCTCCTGCAGGAAAAAGCAAAAGAGAAACAACAGCCTGAGGTGCCCCAGAGCCTGTCACCCACCAGCTGGGCAGCAGCCACCCTGCAGCACCCCAGTTACCAGGTGATGCACAGTACAGGAACCCCGCTGCTCTCCAGACACCTCAGCCCTGCCTCCCACAACTGCATTTCAGTGTCAACCTTCAGTTTTCCTGAACAAGCCCATGCAACAGGGAAAGAAAACAAAACAAATTTTGTACTATTTTTTTAAAAACTAAAAATAAATTACTCTTAAACTGCAAACAAACTGTGTCTCAATCTCTCAGTCCTGTGTTTATTTTCCTGGGGAAATCTTTCTTGTACCTGTGTCCTGGCCCTAGATAAGAGACGGGGAGAGCTCAGCGGGGCAGAGGCTGTGCAGGCTCTGCCTGCAGCCAGCTGTGCAGCTCAGAGGCGTTTTCTTAAAGAAACAGCTTAACTTAATCAACTTAATGGCCTTGCTTTGCTAATGAGCACAGCCAAGCTCCTCCAGCCACAGGCAAGCAGTGGTGGGAGGAAGGAGAGGTGTGTTTGTGCTGTGGGAGGGGGGCTGCATGTTTGTGTTTCCTTGCAGAGGAGCAGCAGCATGGACTCGTTAACCCAAGTTGGTTTTGATCAGACAAGAATTTCGTGGTGTCTGCAGCCTGCTGGGCAGAGCCTTTCCAAATCCTGCGCCACGGAGCTCTGCCTCCATGAGGGCAAAAAACAAAAACCTCCTTCTCAGCTGGATGAGGGAAAAAACAAAAACCTGCTTCTCAGCTGGTTGAGGGCAAAAACCAAAAACCTGCTTCTCAGCTGGATGAGGGCAAAAAACAAAAACCTGCTTCTCAGCTGGATGAGGGCAAAAAACAAAAACCTGCTTCTCAGCTGGATGAGGCACCAAGCTGTCCCTCACCACAGGGCTGAGGCTCCGGAGGAGACTGGTGAAAGGTGTGCAGGATCACAGCCACGAGCAGCTGGAAATGGCAGAGGCCCAATTTCTGGAGAAGAGAGGAGCAGTGCGCACCTTGCTTCAGTCCAGATGGCAGACACTGGGTTCAGGGCTGCACGGGGAGAGGATAGTTCCAGGGTCCTAGGTTGGAAATACGCAGTGCCTGAGATGAAGTTGAGCATCCTGGAGCAGTCTAAATACTGAAGGGAAGCAAAAATAGTCCATTAAATCCCTCTATGATGGAAGAATTGGATCTTCACTGACCATTCCACTATTCATTCAGCCAGCAAGGCACAGAGCAGTGACCAAACTGACAGCACTGCTCTCCAAGCAGGTGTCTAGTGCAGGGGGACACTCTGGGCTTCTCTCCAGCTCACGCCACACAGAAAGGCAGAGTCTCTGGGGAGGGACATCCTCTCCCTCCTCCTCCTGGGTAAACACAGCCACATTCCTCTGGGGTCCCTGATACTGCAGATCCATCCCAACAGATGGGTCCTGGCAGGTAGGACCCAGCAACAGGACAGTCCTCATCAACACAGCGATGCCAAAGCAGAGAGGATCCTTCTGGGGTTCACATTCTGCCCCTGGGTGTGCTGCAAATCAGAATATAAACTTTTAAGTGACCTCAGAGCAAGGCAGAGGTTTTGAGAATGTATTGGCCCTGCAGCATCGCTGTTACAGGGCCACATGTGCCAGCAAAACAAGGGTAGTAAAGGGATATGAGATTTTTATGGGAATACCCCGACCATCCCGAGCCTCGAAACCAGAACAGCCAGTTCCTCAAGGCAAACAAACGGCGCTGTCTGAGCAGTCCCGGGCTCCCAGGCTCGGGTTAACCCCAGAAAGGTCCTTTCGCAGAGGCCAGCCGGGCGCAGCGAGGTCTCTCCTGAGTGAGGAGGCGATGCCATCCTGTGGCTGCTCGGGAACACCGACTCTCCGCGGTGCTTTCCCAGCGGCTGTCACCTTCCCCTTCCTGGTGAAAGAGAGGTGCCTTAGGAGTGACAGATGAACCCTCCTCATTCCCCTTTAGCCCAAAACCAAAGCTTATCCCGCTGGAGAGAACATTCCCCGCTCCCAGGTGGGATTTGCTTTAGGGTGGGATCGTGTTTTGCTGCTGCACGGGAAAACGCCACAGGGAACAATCCCATGTGCTGGTTTTTAGAGCATGCACTCACTTCGAGAGCGGCTGTGTGAGACTAGTCCTCCTCTGCCTCTCAGGCACCTCCCTGATGACTTCACTGCGCCCTTTATCTGCACAACAGACTGCAATCTGTCCTTGCCGGCAGACAAGTGGGCAGCAGGGAGAAAGCACTTCACAGTGAAGAGCCCTCATCGCTTTCCCATGTCCTTCTCTCCCGCTCTCAGCACAGAGCCTGCAAAACACTCCAGGTGCAATTCTCCTTTGCACTCCTCTCACCTTTCGTCTCCTCCTTCCCCCAAAGCAGGGCTTGGCCATCCTGACGCAGCTCAGAGGAGTCTCTGCCCACCCAGCCGCCCGAGAGGCACAGCCCTGAAAGTAAAACAAAGAACTGAGTCCTCACCTCTGAGACAGCTCTCCAGCCTGCTCTCCTCAGCCACATCCTGGCCAGCAGAGACCAGGTAAAACTTCACAGAGTTAAGTCACACAGAGATCACAATCCCCATCCCCAAAGACCAAACCTGCACAGCCCCATCCAGGCCTGGGTAATCCCTCCGCTCTGTGCAAAAGGCTTAAACAGGAAGAAAAATAATTCTACCATCAAAGCGAAGGAGACAGGAATATTTTAAATCCTCCTTTATCTGAGATTTTATTACTTTCTCCAAAGTCTGGGAAGGATTCTTTCAGATGTATTACCCAGCTTAGCACTGCGATAGAAAAGGCCATTAAGACATGGGACAACCGTGTCCCAGTGTGCTCAGGCAAGGAAGCCTTTGAGCAAGCAGCATCTGGGGAGCTCATACTTCTTCCCTGGCTGCAGCTGCAGGTCCAGAATTTTCATATCTTCCCAGGGAAAGAAAATAAACCTTACCTTTCTGGCTGTGAGTAAAAAGGAATAAAAAAAGGCAGTCAACTGTGAAACCATGCACTGGGGCAGGAGGGAAAGCACGCAGGATCAGTTCACTCCTAGAGATGCTCATTTCAGAGGTGGCTGACAAGTGTTACCGTTTCACCATCGCTACCTGCCACACTGCTGATGAAGAAGCAGAAGGCAGCAGATGGAACAGCCGCACAGAGAATTCTGATAATTGTCTGTAAGCCAGCAGCACCGAGAGGCAGGTCTGGGATGGGGAGCAGAGCCTGCAGGAGTAGCCCTTACACTCAGCCTGGGGTGTGAACATCAATTTACTGCACAGCTCCTTGGGTTTTTCTCTGGGCTGGGAGACGTGACACAAACAAAGCAGCAGGATTTTAACCTGCAGAGATGTGATACTGGAGCCTGAGGAACCCAGGCCACAGAACCCACGTGGGTTAGTGAGCCGTGCCAGCAGACTGGCAGTGTTTCCCAGAACCCAGTTCTGCAGGGAGAATAGGAAATGTGCCCAAAAATAGAGAACTGCAGCCCAAAACAGGGAGAGGCGACAGTCCAGAAAAGTTCTCTCTGGTGTAAGGATTTATCAGTGGCAGAAGGCAGCACTGCTGTTGAGCTAACTCCCATCTGAATAAAAGACACTTATTTTTGCACTCTCAGCTGCAAAGCCCCAGAAGCTGCTGTCCCATCAGCACAGGGAAGTTACCTCATGGAAACTTCCCAGCTTGTTCTGCAGCTTGTCAAAACCTAGAAATAAAAACCAATTTCTCTTTAAAGGGGGAAGCCTGTTCACCTTTGCAGTCTTAGATTCTCACCCCATGGCCATTTTGGTTAAATCTGCTATTTCCTGCCTCCTCCTTCCCTGCTCGAGGCTTCACGACCATTTGCCAAGTTTATGCTGTCTTATCTCAGTTTCTGGAAAGAGACAGAAATATCAGAAAAAACAAACAATCTTAACCAGCACAAGACTGGCTGCACTGCAATGTTATTTTTCCCAGAACATTTAAAGGCTCTTACTCCATAAACATTGCCCTATTTAATGCTGGATTCTCTGATTCACACATTGCTCAGTAGCAGAACAAGACAGACAAAAAATGACTGAGTACACCACGTTTTGTGCAGTCTCCCAGTCTTTGCATTTGCACAAATAAAATTTATTTCCCCTCCCACAAGAATTAGAATTAAAGACAGACCTTTCAAACCACCTCAGACCTTGTCACCTTTCAGATTTGGGGGTCCAATCAGTGTGTGACCAGAAAGAGGACTTGGAAAAGGAAGAAAAATGGTGTTACTGTCTTTTGCTTTCTGTAGATCACAACAACATCTTGCCTGAGCCGTTCTGGGAATTAACCAGAAAAAAACCCCAAATCAGGTGCTCAGAATGTGTGAAACGCAGCTCTCTGTCACCTTCAGACTCCTCCCACTATTACAATCCATCCCTGCCCCATTCTCAGATGAAAACACAACTCTAGAAATCAGGAGTCCTGAGTTCTTACAGCACAACCTGCAGTCATGGGCCCTTTGAGGACAGCCCTACAGCCCAGGACTTTACAGAGAACAAACTTTTTTTGTTTAATTTACAGAACTACTAAATACATCTTAGCAGCCTGAGCAGCCAGGGTCTTGCAGATGCCTCTCCAATTATTGGAACAGCGTTTCTTATTCTGCTGGAGGCTCCAAACTCCGGGGCACGAACGCACAACAGCCTCGGTGTAATTTACCACACACCAGCTTAGCTGCTCTGTGATTTACCACACGTTAGCTATGGTAAAAGTTGTGATTTTCCACCTGCATGTACTAATCTCAGCTTTTTTGTGAGATGAAAACACATTACTTTTTGTTTTCATGAATGGTGCTGAGGCTTGTTTGTGCCACCCTAGAGCAGCACACGCTGGGAGCTGGGAGTTTGAATAATCATAGCTCAGCTCGCTAGCAGGATGAGATGCTCACCTGTGGCAAGAAAAACCAAGCAAATTATTTGTGTGTGTGATAGGAAAATCAAGTGTGTTCTTTAGCTGTAATTGCACTGCAGCTGGGCACGGCCTGAGCTGCTCTGCACATGCAATAATAATAATAATAATAATAATAATAATAATAATAATAATAATAATAATAATAATAATAATAATAATAATAATAATAATACCTGCCCACAATACAGGATTACTGGTGTTTGTGTAAGGCTTCAAAATCCTTGCAGGGCATCTGCCACAAAAAGTCAGAGACAAACTGAGTTCTTCCCTCAGAACAAACAACAGGAACCTCAAAGGAAATAAAAGTACTTTGTGGGGACCCCACAACGGCGGGGAGATGCCTCTGTGTCAATTTTCCAGCTGGGACAACTTTCCTTGTCATTTTTACAGCCATTCCTGTACAACCCGGGACACTGGGACCACTTTCTCTGTCATTTTTACAGCCGTTCCTCTTTAACCCAGGACACGGGGACAACTTTCCCTATCATTTTTACAGCCGTTCCTTTCACCCTGTGATACTGGGACAACTTTCCCTGTCATTTTTACAGCCGTTCCTGTACAACCCGGGACACTGGGACAACTTTCCCTATCATTTTTACAGCCGTTTTTATTCAGCCCGGGGTACCTCCGCTGCACCCCAGGCCGGCCCCTGTTGTTTCTGTGGCAGATGCAGCTGCCTGTGATGACGGGTGGTGCCAGGGAGCCCTGCCATCGCCTCTGAGGCACACAGGGCACAGCCCTGGAACGCGATTTGGATTCTTTATTACATTTCCAGCGGCAGAGCGCTGTAAATTTCGGGCTTATTGGGAATGCGGGGGGAAGGACGCGGCCTGAGGGCGGGCACCGGCCGTGACCCCGCGCATGCGCGGCGCAGGGAGAAGATGGCGGCGGCCGCGCTGAGCTGGGCGCTGAGGGCGGCTCGGCAGGTCAGACCCGCTCCTTCCCTTCCCTCCCTCCTTCCCCGCTTCCCCGCGTTCCCTCGGGGCCCTGCCCGCCCGGCCGAGCCGCCGGGGAGCGGCAGGGGAGGTGCGGGTGGTGTGTGAGCGCTGCGGGCTCGGCCCGGCCCCCGCGGGTCCCGTGTGGTGTGGCGTTCGGTGTAACGCGGGGCTCCTTGTGGCTCCGGTATCGTTAACTCCTGATTTACACGTTACACTTCTTACACCGCATCGCTGTCTGCGGCTTCCTCGTGCTCTCTGTGACGAGGACAGCCCCTGAGGGAAGGGCTGGAGCTGTGTCAGGGGAGGGTCAGGCTGGATATTTGCAGAAGTTTCTTGCCCAAGAGGGCGGTCGGGTACTGGAACAGCTCCCCAGGGAATGGGCGCGGCCCCAAGGCTGCCAGAGCCCAAAGGGTGTTTGGGCGGCATTCTCAGGCACATGGTGGCATTGTTGGGGCTGTGTTAGAGCCAGGCATTGAATTTTTGGGTCCCTTCCAACTCGGGATATTGCACGGAAATAACAATTCATCCTTGACTGGGGCACACTACGTGCAGCAGGCGGGTATCACAGATTTCGTGTCTTTAACCAGGTTCTGCCCTCGCCCTGCCCGGGGCAGGTGCGCAGCTACTACGTGGACTGGAGGATGCTGCGGGACGTCAAGAGGAGGAGGATGGCGTACGAGCACGCGGACGAGAGGCTGCGCATCAACGCCATCCGCAAGAACTCCATCCTGCCCCGGGAGCTGCAGGTACCGGCGGCTGCTCCTCGGCTGTGCCCGGCCGGGCTGTGAGCCCACACACAGCTCCTGCTGCTGCAGCGTGCCCAGCGCCATGGCAGTCAGACACTTTACAGATCCACACAGCTGTCCCAGGTCACAGATGTTGTGTTTCCCAACTCACAAGCACAGAATGGTGTTATTCCATAGAGACCTCAGCCTTCTGGGGGTGTTCACAACAATTCAGCTGACAGGAGGTTGTGCACATTGGGTCATGGGGTTTTTTGAAACCAGCGCTGCTTGTGTAAGCAGCGTGTGTAACACAAAATGAAATCACATCTTTTCCCACCCACACATTCAGAAACCTGTTTTCTTTACTTCCATTAATACAGAATAATAAATAAACTCTAGATATTTTTCTTACTTAAAAATCTGAAAGCCTGATCCAGCCAAAACCACCCATCTGTCCTATTAGAATTATTTCATTTTACTTCTTGCCTGAGCTACAAGCGTGTGAAACCTGCATCAGATCTGGGTGTTAAAAACTGTTCTTAAAAACTCACTGCCTGCCCTGCTCTCAGCCTGCCTTGCTAAGCACCAGAAACGTTTGCAAGTATCAGATTATTCCTGTGTGTATTTGATCTGGCCAGGATGCTTGCACATGCTGGGAGAGAAAGTGCATGAATTTGCTTTTATATATTGACTTTACCGTTCTCTGGGCAAGTCTGACTGGTGGTGGATGTCCTTATGAAGCAAAAGCAAGAAATAGAGAAAAAAGCCCCAAAAGAAAATCCTGTAACACCTTCCAAAGTGCACTGTGTGATGTCCCTTTTACTGACATCAAAGCATGCTACCTCAGCAGGCAGTTAATAAACATATATTTTAATTCAGTTCATCTGAAAGGACTAGCCTATCCTGCAGTGAGGAGAAAGCCAAGGGGGTTTTTGACTAAATAATTTCTTGCTTGAGGTTATTCAGTCTGTAATAAGGTTAAACTTTGGGTCTCTTAGAGGGCTAGCCTGCCCTGCAACAAGGACAGACACAAGCTGATTTGACTGGTTGTAATTAGTGGCTTGAGATTGTTTTGTGTAATAAAATTTGGGGGTCTCCATGTGGAGGATCAGTTTACATTCACTGTTAGAATGCCCAGAAAGAAAGGGCTGAGTGAGGAAGACAGGTGAAATTAAATAGCAAAGTGTATTCATGAGGGGGATAGAGAAGTTTGTGATGGTACCTACTCGACATCTGGCTTTTGAGGTCTTTGAATCCCAGGGCACTGAGCTAAACTCGCGTGCTGTGGTTTGTTTCAGGAAGCGGCGGATAAGGAGATTGCGGCGCTGCCCCGGGACAGCTGCCCCGTGCGCATCCGGAACAGGTGTGTGCTGACCTCCCGGCCCCGAGGCGTCCGGCGGCGCTGGAGGCTCAGCAGGATCGTGTTCCGCCACTTTGCTGACCACGCTCAGATGTCCGGCGTGCAGAGAGCCATGTGGTGATCATCACCCCGTGGATGTGCACTCGGGCAGAAGGAACAAACCAGGCTCGTTTGTGTGTGTAACTAAAGCAAGACTGTGCTGCCTCGGAGTGCAGCAGCAATGTCAAACTAACGAGGGAAGCACGGGAAGTTGTGCTGATTCATTAAACTCCCTGGATTACAGCTGGAACCAGCTGACTGCGCTGACCTGGCCTGTGAGAGAGGCAGTTTGATGGTGAGAAAAGAGTCACTGTGGGCTGGCTGCAGAACCAAGCTGAGGTCTGTGGTATGGGCAGCGTTAGAAATAAAGACATACAGCACAAAGCTCGTTTAAGCATTTTTTTTTTGCCACCGGACGGTTCATCACGGTAATTTGGGTAAAAGCATAAATAAAACGGCACAAACAGGGCAAAGTGGTACTCTGCTGTGAACAAGGGCAAGCACAGAGTGGGAGTAAAACATGGCCTCGAGTTTAGATACTCTTGCTATGCAAACTAAATAGAGATTTATATCAACGAGCAGACAGAGTGGCTACGGGCCTGTTAGAACTACGCTGTGCTGGTATTTCTCCTGTTTGTAGTGCAGCGCTCGCTCCAGCGCTTCCAGAACACGGGAGCAAGGAAGCCCCAGTCCAGACCCCGGCAGGAGAGTGATGGCTTCCCAAATTCGTAGGTAACAACCAATCTGTCCCTGGGAGACACATGGGAGGGAGGCAGGGAGGACACAACGAACAACAGGCTTGCTGCCAAGGTCATGTTTGCCCTGTACTCTTCTTCAAAGCAGTGCAGTAACGGGGGACAGTGGCTGCTGTCCCCGTCCCCAGCCCTGGGGCTGAGAGGTGGCAGTAAAAAGGCCAAGTACCACCAGCAGCACAGTGACAGAACCCATCACACGCAGCTGAGTCACATTCTGGCACATAAACCATCTTAATGTGCTTCTTACTCACCTTGAACCCCTTGGAAGGGGATGGAGAAGTGGAGCTTATCCCTGGTTTCCTGTTACAGTGCTAGAGCCGGGGCAGGCTCCCTGTCCAGCATCCCTGCAGACTGCATCCTGACTGGTGCCAGCTCAGAGACATCCCAAGATGCTCACTGCTGCCACAAGCACTCTGATCTCCAAAATTCCTAAGAGGCTGGACAGACAGGAATAGTTTCTGAGAGCAACCATTAAATCTGAACACCACAGGATTAACAGTTTTGTTTAACTGCCACGTGCTGAGGATGTGGCTCTGCTCCCTTCAGCAGTTCTCCCCCTGTGCCATGCTGCACGGTTCAGCATTCCCCGTGTTCAATCAAAAAGCTGCACCCTGTGAAGGGAGCAGGACACCAGCCCCAGCAACCACACGGGCACAGCTGCCACTGGCAACAGGGGTCCTGACCCATCCTAATTCAAGATTCCTTCACTTTGACGTTCTGTTCTCAGGCTCACAGCACTCCCCGCTCCTCTGAGATGCTTTTCAGGGAGGGCTAAGGCTGCACCCTATGGCTATACCCTAAGGCTTCACTCCTCAGGAAATGCTGAACCACTTGACTGACGGAAATGCTTTATAAGCTATTTTATTTAAATATTTTCTCCAACCTGAAATGGAAAATGACTGTCTTTGCTCGGAAGAAGGTCATGTAAACGATGATCTTTGCAGCACAGCGTGTCTCACATGGAAGATCAGTATTAAGGCGGCCCTTAGGGCACGTTCAGATATCCATTGGTATGTCCCCTTTGTACTGCTTTTCTCTGCTTTCCACCCAGGCCTTATTGATGGTGCGCTTCATCTCATCGTCCCCTTCCGCGTACATCTTCTTCAGAATGTTCATCAGCCCTTCGCTGGGGTCGGCGGTGTCGTAGGCAGCCTTCCTGCAAGGCAGACACAGGACATGGTCAGCTACACCCAACAGCTCCACACACAAAATTAAATGTTAATATTTGTTTGGAACATCCCGCTAACAGGACTTGGGCTTTGGCAGTCTCAGCTTCCAAATACAAAGAGTCCTAAGAAGCACTTTAAACCCAGTGCAAACTGAGCAGCACACCCAGAGCTGTCCCACGGGGTGGGACAGGATTTTGATGGGAAGCATTGTGCAGTGACCCTGGAAGCACTGCCCAAAATGAACTGCAGGAAGCAGAAGTGAAATATAATAAAAAAAGTGCCAATACCTGCCTTGGGTTATGTGACAAGTGAATAAAAATGGAGAAATGACCACAGCAACCCAAAAGGTTTTTTATCTGCTCCCCGTTTTGCAGATGATCTCCAGAGGTCAACTAACTTAACACTGCATTTCAAAGCGATTGTCTCAGGTAACAAACAGTGCCACCCGCAGTCAGCGCCCGCGGAGGACATGGCCCGCAGGACCCGACTACACACAGTGCCCTCTCTGGCCTAAATCGTGTAGGTAGCTCTAGTGCAGTCTAGCTGAAAAGCACAGCAGATGAGAGCAGATCAGCAGAGGGAGCAATTTCGTCATGCTCAGAGTCAACCACCGGCTGCACACACCCTGGCTGGGGCCAGCATTTCTGGAGCTGTTCATTTGACAAAACTGCATTAATTGTCAAGTCACTGCCTCTTAAATCTCCCGGGATGCCATCTGAGTGGAGAAGGTTGTTTTGCCCTAAATCCAGGTACTTATGCCTGACCAGTTTTAGCAAATCACCCTAAAAACGTACACAAAATTAATTGTTGTTGGCAGGGGTAACAATCGCAGTAGTGTTTTCATGCTTCAAGTTGGCTGTACATGTAAAATAACATGAAATCATTCATGATATACGTATACATATATGTATTTTAAAGTCTCTTGTCCCCAGGTGTTTCCTGCTGTCATTTATCACTTTCATACCTGTGTAGGTTTAAGTTGCCTGCTGCTCCCAAGCACTTGCAGTGATACAAACCGACCTGAGATTTTGAATAATCATCTAAGGAAACAAAGCCCTGTTTTGCCAAAAGCATGCTGGGATTTCTGTGCAGGCATTTCATACTCAGGTGACAGTAATTATTTTGACCAGTAGAGCTGCAGGGGATATATCCATGTATTTCTATATAATACACACTTGATCTAAAAGCAGTCACCTCACTAATGCTGGTTTTGCAATGAATGCAGCCATCAAAATGCAAATGAATCTTTAATTTGGTGATTCCCTTTAGAATTCTCATTGCAGCCTTCCCTGTCCTATGTCCCATGATGCAGCCTTCATCATTAGCAATAAACAGTGGAGGATTGGCAGCTACTCAAAGTGTATTATTCCACTCGCAGTCCCACAAGCACCAAAAGAAATCCCAACCTAACGATGCTCAAACATCTCAGGGCCTGATCCCCAGAGCAACAATCCCCAGATAAACTGCACAGTCGGTACAGATCTCTGCCAACAGAGAGACACCACAGAGAACAAGGAATGGAAAACAAGATGGAGGGCTGAAAGACACTTACTCTTTCTCTTTGCTTTCTTTTTCCACTTGAGTGAGACAATCCCATTTTTCCTCCCGCTTCTTCTTGCACATCACAAGGATCATGTCTGTCTTTATCTGTGCGGTGAACAGCAAGGCACGAATTTAGAACACTTCATAAAGGGCTGAGTAAGGTTAGCTTGTAACATAAACCTCTCCCACACCCACAAATCCTTGAAACATTTCTCTGAGCTTTCCACTGCTATGTAGCATACGAACATCACAGCATGTACTCAGCCTCAGGGTACAAAGTATTAACTTCACTGTGGACAATTTATAGATGTGGTTAAGGTAATACTAGTACAGACCCAGAGTACCAACACAGAAGGACATAAAGTGCTGCAGAAACACCGTTCAGCCATTTAAAGGATGCTCAAGTACCCAGGACTGCCTGGGAAAGAGTGCCTGTATTTACTGGAATTCTCCAAGCATATCAAGTTTAGGTAGAGGCTCCTCCAATTTATTTCTCCAAGGGTAAGAAACTAGTTTTAGGGTATTGCTTAATCTTGCAACATGTCTGCAAGTTACAAAGCCTGTTGACTTGTAACCCTGACCTAAATTTCACAGAGAACTCCTGCATGCCACAGCCAACAAGGGTTTACTGCAGCTTTAGCTTGGCCAAACAAGTACACGACCACTAAAAATCACCAGAGCATCGCTCTTGTTTATTTTAGATGGTTTAATTTCGCTCTGCACTCATTTCAGGTGAATTTCCAATTGAAGCAGTAGTTCTTCACATCTGATATCCGTAAGTACAACACAGAAGCCACAGGAGGTGTGTGACACATCTCCAAGCCTGGAAAGGTGCCACCGCTGGCAGAGTATAGATAACACCAGTCAGCAGCGGTAAAATGTTACCAGTTCTCCTGGTTTTGGCTGGGATACAGTTAACTTTTCCCTCAGAAAATTACCCCCCTGCTAGGGTTAAACCACCACACCAGCATTCAGTTCTGGAGCAATACCCCCTTACTAAGGCAGAGCAGGTTCCAGACTCTGCTTTGGGAATTAAACCCATTTAAGCTTCCCAAGGTTTCAGTCTGCTGACAAATCTCCCAAAATCGCAAAGAATTCCTCAGAGGTATTTAAAAGCACGAAGATGCAGAGGAATGCTTGGTGGTATTTGCTGCTTAATTATTTCTGAAATCCTGTTGGGGAGCTATTAAAAAAGAGCGCACAATATCCAGACGTGATCTCCTGAAATAGGATTCCAGAGGCTAATTCCACAGTTATGACAATCAGAGATTAGGAAGAGACTCATGCTCCCAGTGCAGAGACTCTGCAGCAGAAGGGAGGGACCGAACACCAGAACCGACTCTCCTGAACTGGCCGGGCAATGAACATTTGTGAGGGCCCTAAACCACCTCCAACAGACAAGGGGCACCGACCTTTCTGGAGCTGCCTTCCACTGAGATGGGCTTCAGGAGGTTGTTGAAGGTCATGGTGTAGTTCTTCCCATTCAGATTCTTCACGAGCAGATCAAACGACCTGGACCCAGGAGGTGGAGGGAGGAAAGGCACAAATGTTCCAATCACTGTATTGTCTGAAAACCCCATAGCAGGCGTATTTCTTGGGAAAGCAGGTGTACTTCTTGGGAAAGCAGGCCAACAGGCTTGGATTACTTTATTCCCAAGGCTCTCAAAATGTTCAGTTCAATTTCAACAGAGAAATTAAAAGGACCAATCCAGGCTTCACAACAAATCAAGATCTTTAGGATCCTTTCTACCTCAACAATTCCCTATAAGCTTGGAAAAGCAAATTTCCTTAATGTGCACCTCAGTTCTATCACCACGAATACACAGGGCTAACACAACGTGCCCTGTCAAGCGTGGTGAGGTGCACTCGTAAAATGAAAACACCCTGATACACTCAGGTGCTACTAAAAATGAATACAGGTGAAGTTTAAAAAAAGAAAAAAGGGAGTGGAGAAAAAGAGGCTCATCCGGCACTCCTGCATTTCACTGCTCTTGTCGTGGTACAAGATGAACTCACCTCTCTGTGAAATTCACCTGCACGTTCTCAGCTGGAAGCTTCTGGACACCGTTTAAAGAGATGTAAATCTTCACAAACTTATCTGACTGATCCCAACCTGGAAGTGAAAACAAGGGATTAACTTCTACCTTTCCTCCATAAGCTTCATGCAGTCCAACTTCCCCCACAAAGCTCCCTAGAATGACCAGGATCTTTGCCTTACTGAAACAATTTTCAGAGCAATAAAGGGAAAACATGAATTATTTAATCAGGAATAACCTGAGAGTGAAAGGAGGTTCCCCCATGTAGCCCTGTTCCCTAATCCCTGCAAATTCTGAGAAAAACCCACAGATCAGCTGAGGTAAAAAGAATGCAACCCTGGCTGTGCAGGGGGAGTCAGAGCCAGCTGTTTGCTCCTGCTGCAGTTTCCTTGACCCACTTCTTCCCCTACTGCCTGCATCTTGAGCAATTCCCTCTCCTCTCACCTACATGGCGAGCAGAGAAGGCAAAGCTTACTCTTTCATTCCTGCTAAACACCGAGCAGTGGAAAAATACCAGTTGGCACAGCAAGGATACTAAACACTATCGCAAGGATACTAAACACTATCGCAAGGATACTAAACACTATCGCAAGGATACCAAACACTATCGCACAAACGTGATCGATACACACTGGGGTTCCGATGGCAAGGCAATTAAGCATGCAGGAGCTTTGAAAGTGGGCTCTCCGGTGTGGAAGAAATGCTCCACCATGATGCTAAGTGACATCTCTAACTCCCAGTGCTGCCACCCTGCCATCTCTTCAGAGGGATGCCAGAGCTCCAGAAAAATAATCCTACCATAGTTGTTTATTTTCACTGTGTACCCTCCCAGCGATGCCTTTTCTTCCTCTGCCACATCTTTTGGCTTTGGTGGAGGCTGGTTCTTGATTTCCAGCTCCAGCTTGTGTTTCTCTGCCGCAAGGACATCACGCACCCGCTTCCTGGTGGCTTTCACCAGCAGTTCTTTCACCTCTTCCAAATCTTTCTGCAACTGGTTCGGAAACAAAGGATCACACACATACATTAGACACATTCTTTGTGCTCGGGGCTCGCAGCTTTTAATGGCAATTGCAAGTGTTCCAGATGTTTCAGCTTTATCATGTCATTGGTTTAGTTTCCCACTACAACCAGATAAGCACGGAATCATCCCTTCCTCACTCCCTGACCACTCCTGTAGATATATAAAACCACAGAATCTTAATTCACAGAATGGGTCGGGCTGGAAGGGTCCAACCCCCCTGCTCAACCACGGCCATCAAGGCCGGAGAAGACCTCCGAGATCATCCATTCGGACAAGGCTTAAGCCTTCAGTGCTTAAGTCTTCATCAGTTAAAAACCAACAGAAACCAAGCGAGGCTGGGCGGATGGCACAGCTCCCTCACCACACCGCCCAGGGAGACCCGCAGAGCCCTCAGCGACCGCGGGCACCGACGGCTCCCGTCCCCGCCTCCCAGCCGGGGCCACGCCACTGTTCCCCGCACAGAGCCCCGCACAGAGCCCCGCACAGAGCCCCGTCAGCCCCCGGGCACCGCCGGGAGCCCCTCACCTCCTCCCGCGCCACGGCCATGGCGGCTCCCGCGGAACCTCTGGAACCTTCCGGCCGCGGGAAGTGACGCGCGGCACCCGGGCTGCTCACCCCGCCCCGAGGAGGCGGGACCGGGAGCTCCGTACCCGCGGCTCTGAGGGGTGGGGGCTCGGGGGCTTCTCCTGCCCACCCCGGGGCTCTGAGGGACGGGCGGGATCGGGAGCTCCATACCAGGGGCTCTGAGGGATGGGGTCTCGGGGGCTTCTCCTGCCCACCCCCGGGCTCTGAGGGACGGGCGGGACCGGGAGCTCCATACCAGGGGCTCTGAGGGATGGGGGCTCGGGGGCTTCTCCTGCCCACCCCCGGCCTCTGAGGGACGGGGAAGGATCGGGAGATCTCCGTCCCCCGGGCTCTGAGGGATGGGGGCTCGGGGGCTTCTCCCGTGCCCTGAGGGACGGGAGGGATCGGGAGCTCTGTACCCGGGGTCTGAGGGACGGGCGGCACCGGGAGCTCTGTGCCCGGGCTCTGAAGGACGGGCGGGACCGGGAGCTCTCCGTCCCCCGGGCTCTTGAGGGACGGGGATTCGGGGGCTCGTCCTTCCCTCCGGGCTCTGAGGGACGGGGAAGGATCGGGAGCTCTCAGTCCCCCGGGCTATGAGGGACGGGCGGGACCAGGAGCCTTCCGGCCTCTCGGGCTCTGAGGGACTGCGGGGATCGGAGACTTCTCCCGCCCCACGGGCTCTGAAGAACGGGCAGAACCAGGGTCTTCTCCCGCCCACACCCGGGCTCTGAGGGACGGGGTTTCGGGGGCTCGTCCCGCCCTCCGGGCTCTGAGGGACGGGGACCGGGGTCTTCCATTCCCTGGGCTCTGAGGGACGGGAAGAGATCGGGAGCTTTCCTCTTCCCCGGGCTCTGAGGGACGGGGGGAGATCGGGGGCTTTCCTCTTCCCCGGGCTCTGAGGGACGGGGAGAGATCGGGAGCTTTCCTCTTCCCCGGGCTCTGAGGGACGGGGAGAGATCGGGAGCTTTCCTCTTCCCCGGGCTCTGAGGGACGGGGAGAGATCGGGAGCTTTCCTCTTCCCCGGGCTCTGAGGGACGGGCGGCATCGGGAGCTTTCCCGTCCCCCAGGCTGGGTTTCACTTTGGCGATCAGAATTCTCCCCCTCATTTCACGGTGGATGCCGCTGAGCTCCTGGCTGTCAAGGTTCTCGAATAATTTTGCAAAATAAAGCGTTACTTCTTCAGGCAAAGAATACCAGGCTCATGTGGTGGAGATAACAGTGGTTAAAGGGGAAGGAATCTGTGTTCCCGGCCTTTAAAGGAAGATGCGCTAATAAACTGAGTGCCCTGTTGTGTGTTTGCTCCTCATTTTCATGGGAAAGGTTATTCAGGTTGGAAAAGCCCTCCAAGATCAACTCCAGCGAGTTCTAAAAAAACCAACCAAATCCAACAGAAGCTGGGTGGATGGCACCTATTTTACCGAACTGGGGAATGTCAGCTCATTTGCTGATACATAGGTCTGGGTTTTTTTCTCTTCTAAAGCAAACCCCCAGGAATTAATCTGAAATGAGATTTATTTTGTAGAGGTAGGGAGGGAAGAAGAAATTTGATGAAAACGAATCCCTAGAAGCCCTGAAGCCAAGGATTTGTGTTCAAGTTGGCATTCCCCGAAGTGGGTTTAACAGGTGTTGTACTGAGGTGTTTATTACAACCCTCCGCTGCAGTGCTTCAGGGTCTGTGCTGGAAAAAAGATCTGCAAAATCAACTGTGCTTATTCTAAATTTTCATAGGACTAAGCTGTTCCTTCAGGAACAGCATTTGGAGATAGGATAGTTGATTTGATCCAGGAAATACAATATGGTCAGCTGGAATTTACTTTTATGGCTTTTTTTTTTAATTGGTTAAGTGCAGTTGCTTATTCAGGAATTACTTCCTTATAATTTTTTCTGTGTAGCAGCAACTGAGACAAGGAAAAATTTTGTGGCTTTTTAATTTAGCTACTCATCTTTGAGTTTCTCCACACTCAGTTGTGCTCTTATTTTTACATTATAAATTGGTATTGCTTTGTAAATTAAGTTCTGGCTAGAGGAACAAATGCTTTCATTAACACAGAAATGCATTTCAAGTGAGCCTTTAATTTTCCTTTTTTTTTTTTTTTTTTTTTAAGTGTTTATTTAGCTTCCTTAAATCAGGAGCATTTCTGTACTTGTGTCACTTCCCTTGGAGTGGCAGCTTCCATGGGGAAGAGGAAGAATTGTCACTCTCATGTAAAAACAAGCGGCACACAGCTCTGCCTTGCAGAAAGCTCCAACAGCTGCTGCCTCCTCTCCTGGCAAACGCTTTGGACGGTGACGTGGGGGTAAATCAATACTGAATGCTATGGCTGGTAAATTTAATTTCAGCCTTTCTCCCCCTTTGCCTTATCTTCCCCCGAAGCGCTGTGAGTTTTGCAGTTATCTGGGAACATCTCAGTTAATGGAAAAGCAATCCTGCAGCAGTTGCTCACAGGCAGGAACGGTTTTATAAAGCATTTGGATGCTTCTGACTGCGGCACCTTCTGCTCTGTCCTGTTCTCGCTCAGCCCTGTCCCTCTCTCTGCCAGTTTCTCGCTGTTTCCTTCTGCTCCCTCTGCCGAGTCACCGTGCCCCGGTGCCACAGAGCTGCTGGTGACAACTGCACCATAAATCCTGACACAGCAGCTGCTTCTTCCTGCACACAGATTTAAGCTGCTCCTTAAGTGAATGGCTTAGGAAAATAAACATCTTATTCCCAAGTTGTTTTCCATTTCCATTTATTTTACAAGGCATCGTTCACACAATGGTAACAAGGTACTGATCTGAACAATTCTGTAACAATTAAAAAAGTAAACATTTGTTTGTGACCATGTACATTGAATTGCACTTTTAATAACAAGCATTACACTTATATTTTCATGTCGTACTTTATGCAATACATGGATGCGTTACCCAAGTACTGAATGGTTCTCAGAAGCCTGATCTCCCTAGGATGCTCTTTTTTTCTTATCTCTTTAGGATTTGTGAGCTTGGGACACACCCAGGTCACAAAGGCAACCCCAAACCTGGAAAACTCCATTGCCATGGAGTCAGGGATTTGAAGCTGCTCTGTTTTCAGTGTGCTGGAGTGAATCCACCTTAACGGCAGACACGGGGGGAGATGGATTATGCTTGATTAGAAACTTTTCTGCATTCATGTGCCACCTTTTCCCAGTTCAAAGAAGCCAAAGAATCTTCTTCCACGGGAAAACAAGAGTTCCAAGGCTCAAGAGAGCTCCTGGCACAGCTTTTGAGGGTGGTATGGCAGAATTACAAACCCAGGGATTACTCAAAGACAGGAACTGGGATCTGAAGAAAAATCAGGGAACATCAACTGTGGTTTGCATTGCTAGTACCATCCATGTATTATATAAAATACAGAAATAGGAGAAACTGTAAGGAAATTAGTACAGCCCAGGATTCCGGTGGTATCAAATCACAAACGAAATTCATGATACCAAATCCTTTCGATGTACTTATCCCCTTGTCATTCAGTTCCTTATATATTATTCTATATGTAAGATATAGTTCTCCAAAGATACATATATATTCCTTTACAGGTTAAATAAAAGCAAGTCCCACTGAATAAGAAAATAATAAAAAGTAATATCCTCATTCCCTACCCATTTTGTTTCTTTTTCAGGTAAAAATAGCATGAAATACATTCAGTAGCACAGCAGTTGGGACCCAGGAGAAATGGAGAGCCCTGTATTCCTGGAGAATTGACCTGTGTTAAGTCACAATCCTGAAATAAATTGTGCAGATTTCTGACTCGGGAAAGATAAAGTCTTGATCAACGCTGAGCATTATTTATCCAGCTGCAAATCCCCTGCATTTCCCAAAAGCCATCTGTGCATTAGCTCAGCTCTAAGGGTGCTGTTACACCCACCCAAGCGTGAGCATTTATCCCGTCTCCCCTTAGTGCTGTTACCTGGAAGGAGGGGATGGCACAGTTCCCAGCAGGGTATTAGCACGACAGATTCAGTTCAATAATTCAGTTTTGACCTTTGTGCGTGCACAGGTGGTGCAGGCAGCTCTTTGCAGAGCCCCTTCAGCAGGGTCCAGCAGGGACAGGGGTGATGTCAGCCCCAGCAATCCCCCAGCCCCGGGGGACATCTCTGCCCTCTCCTCACCATCAATCACTTGTGACATTTACTATGGTTTTCTCTCCAGCAGCTGGAAGAACACCAGCACCGCAAGGGAAGGGCGCTTCTGGTCTCAAAGCCAAGGGTGTTCAGGCTTAGGAGACGATGCAGAGGTTGCCAATTATCCCTGAGTCTAACAGTAAATGAAAATCCTCTGAGTAAATGGAAATCACCCGGTTATAGCTCTCCCACACAGACAAGGAGTTTCACGGATTTCACTGCAGCTACTTAATGAAAGGAAGGGAACAGCCCTGCTTCGATCTCGTGGACAAAGCATGGCATGTGACTTCCAAATTTTGATGCTTCAGCGCCAGTAAATGCAGATTTTTATTTTCTCCTGAACTACCACATTCAGTGAGTGGCCCTGAAGTCAGTGGGGCACTTTATGCTTTGTGGAGGGGCTGAACTCTTGCAGTTCTTGACTTCTTATCTCCATCTCCCCTTGTAAATGGCTGTTTTTACTTCAAGTTGTTCCTCACACAGTGGCAGAGATGCTCATTTATCTTAAAAGAAATTTCAAGGGCCAAGCAAGAGAAGTCACTTAAAATGTCTGGAGAAGAAAAAAAATGCTGCTTACCTGTGTAAGCACTTTAACTCAGCAAATTAAATCCTTGTTAACGGACAGGACAAGGGCGGCTTTGTCTCTGGCAGTACTGGTTACACGGCTGACCACCCTTCCTGCGACTGGTTCTACCCAGCACTAATGCAGATGGACCTCAGGGATTTGGCAGTTTCTTGGCTTAACTCTACCCATGGTATTTTCTATTTTTTAAATCTTTTTATTTCTCTCCAGATACCTTTAGAAACATAAAATAAGTGGAATAGGCCTTACTACTGTAGAATATTAAGTTTGGTTCACAAAGATAATACAAGACTAGTTCACAGATGTACCACGTAACTAAATCAGCCTTGCTTCATTTAGCCTGTAAAGTGTTACAGTCAAAGGAAAACCAACTTTTTAAAGTGAAAAAAAGGACTCTTTTTTTTGCCCCCCACAGTGGGCATTCCAGGAACAGATTAGAATCCAGCAAGATAAAAGTTGTAGTAAAAATATTCTTTGGAGGTTTGTTCCTAATCAAAGTAAAGGCTTTGTTTCAGAATGGTGCATTCTCAATAGAATTTAAAAATAGGTTTTAGTTGCACATATATATTTATAAAATTCAAATTAATTTGAATAAAAGTTTGATGCGAACATGTAGTTTACTACAGACTCAGGGAAAAAGGTTGATCACTCCAGCCTTAGGAGCAATGTCGCTGTTCCAGTGCCACAGGAGAACAGTTTCAGCGAGACTTGATGGTATTTCCTGCTGAAAAGCTGCACAATAAGCCAGCTGTCCCTGACACACCCACCAAGGATATGTGTGGGGTAGTTCTGTCAGAGAGATCTCTTTTCCTGCAGGAAACTGAATGTCCCAACAGCACCTCCAGTCAGCAGATGGAATTTTAGCCTGCCTGGTTTAACCACGGAGTCCTGCTCTTTTCCTTTGTTCTGAATATTCACCAACATGATGCCATAAAGCCATTTTCGTACTCTCTCAGAAATGCTGAGAAGCTGCAGTTTTAAACATTCCTCCTCCCAATGCCACTGCTACAAACGGCTCTGCAGCTGCAGGTGGGAATGGTTCACTGCCTTTGGGTCACTGCTTCCTGAAACTCCTTTGGGCAAGGTGAGCCAGCCTCCAGCCTCGCCAGGGCTGGAAATCCTCACAGCCAGCAGGCAGCAAAGGTGCTTTTGTGCCTGAAACTCAACTCCCAAAGCCAGCAAGCAGCTACGCTGAGGAAAGGAGTGTGCCAGGGCTCATCCCCGATTCACCAGCTCCTGCCTGATGAGCCTGGCAAGCCCTGCTCCCGCGACCCGCTCGCCCTCACCGACCCTCGGAGGTGATTTAACTCCTTCACTTGACAAAAGATGAACCTGGGGGTAAATCCACCCACACCTTGTTGTTTTGAACGATCTCCAGTACATCCCATAAGGAAGACAAGGGACAGGACGGTACAATGGGGACATGGAGGGGTGAGCAGCAGTGAGCTCGTACCTCACCTGCTCAGGGAACCACAGCCTAACGCATTTCTTTAATCATTCTGACTGAACATTTCCAATCATGGTTTTAAATCCAGTTCTAGGTATGATTTAAGATGCACGAAATGAGAAATTCAGACACCTGTCAAACAAGCAGCTTCCCTCATGGGCACAGACTCTCAGATGTTCACCAGGCACCCTCAAATGTCACTTCAGATTTATTACAAATTCAGACTCCCATTCTGAATGTGAAGCGGAACTGGTGAGTGAGTGACTAACACAGGGTTTAGTCAGGCGAGAGAATGGAAACATTTATGCAAATATTATGAGCAAGAAAGCAACAAGGGAAAAAGACCTTTGATGACATTTGCAAAAGAAATACCTTCTGGTTTTCCCCCTTTCTTTCCTCACTGTATTCATAATTCCAGGTAATCACTGTTCTCGAAGGAACATTTTAAAATATTAAAGTTTTTTAACCCCTTATTCTTAGAAGAGAGAATTGTGTCAGGATGGTGATTACCTTTTTGATCTCTAACAGCTGACTGCCTTTCAGAATCTTTCCTTTGGCACTGGTAACATGAAATCTGCACTACCCTGTTGGAAATCATTCACAATTATGCTTGACAACAAAGCACAAGATGGGTATTATTGAATTTTATTGTACAAAACTGACAAGGTATGGCATTCCTTATAATTAAAAAAAAAAAGATCAAAACAGAACTAGTGTCCCTGGAAAAATCTTGTAAATGAAACAATTAATACACAACATTTAGTCCAGCAATGACATTTACCTGCAAGACCATCTTTAGACATGACAGGTATAATTAAAAAAATATTCCATCAGTTCAAGCAATAGTTTAATTTTCCATGAAATAAGTATTTCTATGAACACTTTATGTTTAGTCGAAACAGATGCTTTTGAACTTTCTTACCTTAGGAGATATAAAACAACCGGACAGGTCTGGGAATCACCAGAGAAGTCTACCCCCACAGGAAAGTCTCGGGCTTGTGTTCCACTTGGAAATGCTTGTTTTTATAAAAATAATACCAACAGAGTGTTTCCCAACCGAACGCTTCCAGCAAACACACCTTCTTGCTGTGGTATTTTATGCATCAGTGCAGCACAAGCCTTGTGGGTATTTTATTCGATACCTCATTTCTGTGTCAAATTTGGAATCTGAATGTAGACCCAGGGCAAGGTTTTCATTACTTTCATTCATAAAACCTACCCTTTATTGCACAGGATTTACAAAAGGTCAAAACCATGCAAGGTCTTCACTCTGCTTTGCAGCAAAAACATCAAATAAGCGTCAAAACGGTTCTCCCTTTATCCCAGTGGGAGGAGTTAATCCTTGGAATTCTTAATATAAACGTGAATTTAAAAAAGGGAACTCGGAAACTTTGCGTTAAATTCCAGCTGAGCTGTAAACAGCCTCGAAACAACAGCGCTACGAAACCTGCACTGCTTGGATTTCTGCAGGAAAACCGATGGGACTGAGGGGTTCTGAGGGAAGCTCGGGGCAGCTGTGCCAGGGGAGCCCCAGCCTGTCTGGGCTACGGCCTGAGCTCCGCAGAAAGTGCTGCTCTGCAGGATCAACTCCTGCTGGTCCCGGGCGTGGTACCCTGCGTGTCCCATCTGTGCTTTCTGGGCAGAGACCACGCTGCAGGACTGCACACTGCCCACGCTCCTCCTGCACAACAGGGAAAACCTCCTTCTACGCACGACAGAAATAACGTCCGATTAGATGTGTATTAAAGACCTAGTTTGGAAGTATTTATTTAACAGCTAGTCATATAAAATAAAGTGTAAAAGTATGAAGGTATCAGAACGTGGCTTTCAGCAAGGCAGTATGGGAAGTAGGAATTCAACATAAACCAGGAATTATTTTTCGCCCCCCCCTCTTTGAGAAGGGTCACATCAGAAAACGCATGAGAAACACTGAAGAATTTCACTTCGAGCCTGCACTCCTGCCTCACTGTGCTGTCCCCAGGAGGAGAGCCCGCGGGAAGGATCCTCCGAGGCCGGGGCTGGGTTGTTCCGTGTGCTCTCGAGGCCGGGGCTGGACTATGTGCTGCCCTCGCGGGGGGACTGCGGCGCTGCCTGCGGCTGCGGCTGCGCCTGTGCCGCCTGCGTGCCCGCCGCCGTTTTGATAGAGTTCAGCGTTTTGCTAAACCAAGAGTTTTTGGCAGCCTGGATTTCATTCATAAGGGCTCCTCTCTGGTGCTCCAGCTCCTAAGAAAGCAGAATAGTCACAATTGATCAAAACCTGGTTAATTAACAAAGAAGCATCCTCACGCTCAGTTCCTGCAGTGCAGCGCTTCCCTTGCCATCCCCAGGCACTGGGGAGAGATGTTCAAACTGCTGAAACAGCACAAGATACTTAGGCACACAAATTAAAACACCTTTTTAAGACAGAAAATTTTTCTGAAAGCTCACAGATTTACAGGCATGTGCTCCCTTTTGGGACAATTTTTTGCACGATCCGGAGTAATTCTGGACTGAGCCTGAGGTTAAGGTGACCACCCTGCTGTACTTGGGTTCCCCATACCTGGATTTTGCACTTGGCTTCCACGAGCTGCAGTTTGGTCTGTGCAAGTTCCAGCTCCATCTCTCTCAGCTGCTTCTTCAGTGCATCCTTCTCATCGTCTGTCTCGATGCCTTTGTTGTCCGTGCTCAGCGCAGGCGCCTTCAGGGCCCCCTCCTTGCTGAAGATCTCGCTGCAGTGCTTGCAGGCCATCACCTTGCCCTGAAACACGCAGAGAGCTCGCTCGTAACCCGCGCCACAGGGGCTGCTGCGCTCCCTGCAACAGCCAGCTTTTTGTCAGGCTGCCTCCAGCTCAAAGCATCCAGTACTGCCGTTTTTATAACTTTATATGAAAAGAATTTGAGTCATTCACGAACAATTTCCAGGCTATGCTAACCAGCATAAAAATTCTTAAAATCTGCTAAGCGTGCCCTAAGCACAGAGACTTTGCTCCTGTATCAGAATCTTCTTGCTACCAAAGCTTTGTAATATTTGTGTCAGCACAACTCAGAGGAGTAAATTAAATCTGAGCAGATGACACAGCTGGCCTGGCTTGCACAAACTAAAGCGGGATATTGAGCTATTTCAGCAGAATATAAGAACATCAATCCTAGAATTATTTTATGTTATTATCAATAACATAAAGAAGTCACTAAGAAGCACAAATGCAGTTCAGCCTGAGTACTAAAGAAATATGTTGAGACTACAGCAGAGGGCAAACAATTCTGCCTACTCAGAATCATTATTATTATTATTATTATTATTATTATTATTATTATTATTATTATAATCATCATCATCATTATCATTATTACCTGATCAGGAAATGTTTACCTCTTATGTAGGTGTTCTTGGTAAGGCGTTTAGAGAAGGGAGAGGAACCACTATGGATATTCTGGGCTGTGCCATTTGCTTTAATTACTTAAACCAGTTCTGCTTAATTACAGAAACCCAAATATAAACCTTGTCCAATCTGGCCAATTCCAATCCCTCCACTGTGCATGCCTGAGAAACAGCATGTTTTGTCTTCTAGAGAGTCTTCTTTTTTTTTCTAGTTAATCGAAACATCCAAGTAAAAATACTGTTTCCTCTGCATTTTTTACCAGAAGTGTATATTTTAACAGCAAAAAAAAAGCCAAGTAGTGTATGTACTTCAGCTTGAGGGTTCCACACTGTCTGATGCAAGATAGAGAACCATGAGAGGCAATAAACCCTTTTGTTGTTTCCATCTGCTGGGAAATGCTCGTGGGGCATTGATGTTCCTCGAAGCCTCAGCTCGCGTTTTGTGCTGCACCGCTCGTGTCGGAAACACCCCGAACGCAGACACCGTTCTCACCTTCACCACTTCCAGCTCATCCTTACTGGCTGCTTGCTGCTTTTCCAGCCTGGTGCTCAGCTGGGAACAAATCTGGAGCAGAGAAAGCAGGCTCTTAGCTCAGGTTTGCTGCACTAAAACAGAATCCGTGCTTTTTAACAATGTTTTTTGCTAGAATCGACATTTCTAAAATTCTGCCTCACGCAGGTGTAAGCATTCCCCCTGAACAACTGCACTGCTGCTGAGGGTGATGAAACCCCAGCAGCATTCAGTACAGGACCTGAACACAGACACAGATATTTTATGGATGAGCTGGTTTATGGTGTTTATACTGCCTAATGTCACGGAGTGCAGAAGCGTTCACCCTCCAGCACTAAAATTAGCTGAAAGACAGGTTATTCCTGATTGCCTAATTAGGAGTCCATTAGGAAAGCCACAGGAAGATTTATGACAAATTACAGCCCTGCTCTCTGAAAGCCTGAAAGGTGGAGCTTGTTTGAAGGGTGAGATCTGCAACGCTGAACATTCAGCTCTCGGCACAGGGTGAAAGAAGAAATCTGAGAGAGCATCTCCGGAACGGTACCTGTTTGTACTCTGCAATAATGGCTGTGGTTTTCTTGATCTCAGACTCTGCCTTCTCCAGCTGCTTCCTGAAGACTTCCTTCAGCTAGGAATTGAAGGAGAGAGGTTACACAGTACTGACAGAACTTCTCAGGATGTGCCATCACACTGTTCTCTTCGTGTCTCGCTGTGCTCACAACAGCTCTCCAGCTGCTTCCTACACAATTCCAGTTCTTAGACAAGCATCTGATTTACTCAGTTTACAAACACTTATTCCATCAGTGAGAACCAAAAAGTCTCCACTGTGACCTTTATCCCTGCTCAGAGAATTCCCCTGTAGCTCAGTTCCTGTTCTCTGTTCAATGGTGGTACATCACAGGCCACAGAACACACACAAACAGCATTACTGTTAAGTGGGGTTTACTGATTTCGTTCTTGTTTTCCTGCACTGTCACAGCAGATCTGGCCAGATTTATTGTTTGTTTGTTTGGAGATGGAACAAGAAGAAGAAGAATCTCTCAACACTCACTGTCATCTCTACATCAGGAGAAAAAATCTGTTTGGGTCTGTGGCACTGAGTGCAAACACAGCGAACTCCTCTCTCCTTAAGAACCACTCCCCTCAGAGAGCCCTTTCAGCAGGAAAAAAGCCTCACTGCCTTACTCATGGCAGAGAACTCCATTTGGAGAGACACAAAGAATTAACATTTATTGCTGCAGTCACTGCTGCCAAACAGCAAACATTAAAATCAGGGTGTCACTTTTGAAACGTACATGTTGGATATTTAGGATTACAAAACTAAGACTGAATATTCTGCAGCTGAGGATGAAGCCAGGTCTGGTCAGCGAAATTCTCCCAAGCCTCAGCCCTGTTCTTCTGCTCCTGGTTCCAGCTCCAGGCAGGAATATTACTGAAGTGACCCAGCAGCTGAATCCAGAAAGGGCTCTCACAGGGCAACAGCTCCTCCAGCTCCTCGTTTAGGTGTTTAAGAGGTCTGATCCCCTCTCCTCAGCTGAGATTACTCACCACCAGTGTCAGCAATCACTACAATACCTGGATGAGGATAAACTAAAGGAAAACACTGAAAACCAGACTTTGGGGAAAAAAAAAATTACCCTGGCACTATAAACTTTTAATTGAAACTGTGTTTTGAGGACAAAATCCTTTTCACAGTTGCAACACCTCCACACTCTGCTGCACATCATTTTGCCTGCATGTCCGAACTGAATGGGAAAAGCTGGAGATGCCTCACCTCAGCAGTTTCCTCTTCCTGCTTCCTTTTCTCTTCCTCAGTCTCCACCAGCTTCTGTTTGGTCAGGAGAAGCTCCTTGTTCAGAACATCTGCTTTGTCTTCAGCCTAGAATCAGAGAGCCGTGTGTCAATCAGCTGTTACCTGCGCCAGTGCAAACACATTGGAACACACAGCTCAGAAATGCACCGGGTTCAGGTGTCAGCACTGCCTCCTCCTGCCCTCTCATGGCTCATGTCACTTTGTGATATGAAATTCCCCTTTCAGTTAGCCATTTACTGAATTATCTCACTGTGTTTCCACAAAACCAATTGTTTTGTTTGACCAATTGTTTGCCCATGCGATGGTACATTAGCACAGACACTGTGCCCTAGTACAAACAGTGATACACAGAATATTTTTGGTTGGGACCAACATTAATCCAAACGGGGGCAGCAGGATTTAGCTCCTGCGTAACTTCAAATAACTCATCCCGTTTTTTAATCTGTGAGCAGGAAAAACATAACTGTGAAACACTTTAGTGTCTGCACTGTACCCTACTAAGTGTCCAGAAAAAGACAAACAGGACCAGCAGATAAAATGCAAATTATCGGTGCAAATAAGTATTCCATGGAGAAACCTGGTAATTGAGAATTTTCTCCTTTCCTGGAAGGACCAAGCCTGTGGTGACACATGCTGGGAATGCTTTGTTTTTCTGAGCACTGCCCTGACCGATCATGAGGAGAGAAATGTATTTCTCAGTGTTTGGAGAAGTTCTGTAGAAACACCAGGGCATCTCACCACCCTCCTGTTCAGTAATGAGGTCCGGGACAGGAAATTGTTGTGGCCAATTAACACCAAGTTTGGTGAAATTAAAGAGGGAGAAGGGCACTGGAAACAAGTAACCACACAGAACTGTCTCCGAGCTGCAGTTTGGGTTTCTGTGGTGGGATCAGCTTGTCCTTCTGCCACAGCAATACTGATTAATGAGATTAATTATCAGTGGTGTCTGTGGGCAGCAGAACCAGCTCCACCACCTCCGTGACTGAGGAGATGGATTAAGGATTTCTTCATTGCTTAGGGTGTAGGGGAGAGAAGAAAACAAGCAGTGCAAGGACGGAACATTGATGAGATTAACATCTTAGAACAGAAGAATTCGGGGATTACAAGCATATTATTGATGAAAGACCTGCTTAAGAAATGCTTTGAAGAAATTACAAATCTTTCCTCCTTTCTTGTGCTCACTCCAGTTTCTCCAAGCACCTGCAGGGCACACGGTGCCCCTGTCCGTGCAGGGGACAAAGCTTTTCTGTAAGGGCCTGGGGATGGAGCTGGGGGGTGGGAAAACCTCACAGAGCTCTCTGAAAATCACCTCTGAGGCAAAGGGCTCTGGATGCTGCTGCCCTCCTCACTCCAGCCTGCACAGGGACCATGAGTTATCAATGAACACCCAGGAGCCCTTTGGAGCCCTCTGGTGCCATGCCACTTCATTATCTTTGAATTTCGTTGGCTGCGCTAAAACCGCTGCGAAAAACAGATCCACACACACATTGTGCAAAGTAACTTCCCTTGAAACGAGCCTTTCAAGAACTGTGTGATCCCTTTCCAAGGAAATGTTCCTTCTTTGCCATCTGCTAAAGGCCATGGCCTACATTTTCTAAACAATCCCCAGCAGGCAAGGTGCAGTGAGTCGTGAGGTGGTCAAGAAAATAAAGGCAAAAATAACTAACTACGCTTTTACCGTGCTCGTGCTTTCAGCTGAGCACACAGCAGGGCTCCGAACACCGCTGCTGCCAGGCCGGAGCTGGGACCCGGCTCTGGGAGCATTACCTGGTCCAGGTCATTCCGTAAGGCGATTTTGCTCGTCACGAGCTCGTGGGCAAGGTCGTCGTTCTCCTGCTCCAGCCTCATGCTTGCTTCCTGCAGCCGGCGGTTCTCCCTCTGCGGGAAGGAAGGAACAAGCAGGACAGGAGTTAATCCCCACACAGAGCAGGGAGCAGTGTGAGCGTGGAACGCTGACAGGAAGAGAGTGCACAGTGAGACAGGACGGCTGCTCCGGGAAACGACAGTGAACGAAGGCAGCGGTGCGAGTGCAGCTGTTCCAGCTCCAGCCCCTGCGCTGGGCTGGGTGAGGGACACGCTGACTGTAGTGTCCCTGCACTGGGTGAGGGATAGGCTGACTGTAGTGTCCCCTGGGCTGGGCTGGGTGAGGGACACGCTGACTGCAGTGTCCCTGTGCTGGGTGAGGGACACACTGACTGTAGTGTCCCTGAGCTGGGCTGGGTGAGGGACATGCTGACTGTAGTGTCCCCTGCGCTGGGTGAGGGACAGGCTGACTGTAGTGTCCCCTGTCAGAAGCAAACACTGACCTCTCACAAAAGCACTTGGTTTCTGCCTGCTCATCATCTAAAGAAGTGAGGCAGATAAAATCCCACCCAGCAGCAGCAGCAGTGAACAGGGACCAATTAAGAGTTACTCATAATAATGCTTCCCATCAAAGCAGAAGCTGTCCTGCTCCACTTACAACGCTCTGTCTGCAGGGATCCATAAAAATAGTCCATTTTGTGGGGCTGCAGTGCCAGCTTCCCTGAGCAGGGAACTCCTGCAGCTCTCCCATCCTGTGTCACCATTTGAGGACTCCAGATGTACCTGACTGCAAACCTGCCGAGGAAAAGGGCCAGGGGGAGAGGGGAGCCCATCCCTGAGCTCAGCCCAGGGCTGCTGGGCAGGGACAGGAACACAAACAGAACTGCAGCTGCACTGCCCTCCTACCCCTCCGCACGGGCAGAAACGACTGCAGAGCTCTGACCACAGCAGGGGAGTGCACAGGAGAACAAACAGCACAATTCATGGCTTTTAGGGATCAGATTCTGTGATTTATTCCAGAGCTGAGAAACAGATCCACATCCAAAAGATGCCCGGGGGTCAGTGGACTTGCAGGGGTCCAACAGCAATGATGCATCCTCATTTTCGGAACACAGCCAGGTGGGACAGACAGAGCTGCCTCCCTCAAATGGATTTTAAGAGAAAAAAAACCAGTGCTTGCTTTCCATCCCTGTGTGCCTTTCATACCAACACACGCTGCAAAGGGAATCTCTGGGCTACGGAAAGCCAAGGACAAACACCACGATCACAAGGATACTCACAGGTGGAACAACAAAAACCTCTACGCTGAGATTTCAAAAGGGCCTTGTTCTCACCTGAAAGGGAACTTATGTTCTCCAAAATAAAACCACAGAAGTCCAAATATATCAGTCAAAGTCAATGATATATAATAATAATATATATTAGCACTTAAAAAGTTTTCCAGGAGTTGTTCAGTGAATGCATTCCTACCAAATGTGATTTCTTGCCCAAGTCCATTATTCACCTGTTTTCACTTCTTCCTGCTCACCAGCTGTGCTCAGGTATCTTTTTTCTTTCCAAACTCACAACTTGAAATTGCAATTTTCATTTCTGTTGCAAGCAGATTTTGCACGTTTGCCTTAAACAAAAGCAGGAGCTCTAAGAGGATGCAAATAAAGGTCTCCTCTGTGTGGGAACTTCCTCTGAGGCAGGAAGTGGAACCTCCACGAATTTTCTCTCCTTACTGTGACCCTATTGTGTCTAGAACAGGCACTGCCCTGGACAGGGAAGTAAGTTTGTTTCCTTTCCAAAAGATCGTACTTTGAGTAACTTGTTTTGTACAGAAACTGAAAATAAAATGCCTTTGTCTTAACACAGTTAAATAACCACTGCTAAAGGACACACAGCTTTGGGGATCTTTGTTTTAAATGCACTGTGGTCTGGGACAAGGAATTTTAAAAATTAAAGTAAAACTTTCCAGTAAACATAATATAAGCTTTAAAGTGTAAAACCAAATTGCAGTCAATAATAATAATAACAATAACAACAACAACAATAATGATGATGATAAAAATTAATAATAATAATAATGATCTCTAATACATATTTTGTTCAGACCATCTTAGAAGCGTTGGTTTTTACAGACACGGCTCTGCCAGTTGTCAGAAAGTGAACTGAGTTCACCTAGCACTCGTGCCCAGAGCAGGAGCAGGTGCTGCAGCACCAGCACCTTTTCACGGGGATGTTGCTCAGAGGAAGAAGCGGCAAATTCTTACTCCTGTCACACAATAACCGAGCTGCCTTTACCGTTTTTGCCGTTTCTGCCAGAAGCTCAGTGTCTGCAAAGCGAGGCACACAGTGGAGGCTGCTCCTGCTTTGCATCCACAGCCGTGGCCAAGCAAGCTCTGTGCCTGGAAATGCATTATCCTCCTCCTAAAGCCGAGTTACCCGGCACTGAGGCACGCAGCTCTTACCTTGGGCATCCACTCAGCAGCCAGGGGAGGTTCTGAGCCCGCTCCCCAGACCCTCGCTGTCCGGCTGAGAGGCTCTCTCAGGGCCACCCTGCTCTTCCTCCACCCAGGGCAGTGGGTGAGGTTTGTCTGTCCCAGCTCCACCCCCGGGCTAGCAGAGCAAAGCTGCCTCCCTGCTCAGCAGGAAACTCTGAGTCTGCCCGAGTCTAAATAAAAACTAATGGGACACAGCAAAGAGAGGAAGAGTAAACAGAGCTTTCCATGTGCAGCAAACTCCTTCCAGAGGCTCTGAAATATTTACAGTTTTATGAAACACGCTTGCAGTGACATCAAGTTCAACAGATGGGGCTGGTCCTTACAGCAGGACTCCCATCCAGGCAGCCTTTTGTGAACTGGCATCAGCCAACCAGTCAGACCTGCTGGCTGTCCCTGCTGTCAGCAGGCAGCTTCCTGCCTCCCCTGCACAGCACCGAATCCACTCTGACAACCATTTCCTTCTCCTCAGCACTGCTGGGCTTCTACAGCCAGCAAAACAACAGGTCCCTCTCTCCCAAATTCCTCCTCCTGCTTACTGAGGGTGGCTGGTGAGCTCGGGTAGCTTTTAAAAGGAGGATACTGCATTTCCAAAGAGGACAGACAATGCTGATACACACAAACACAAATGAACTTACCTCCTGCAAAGTCACAGACCAAACACTGCTTTCAACCATTGGTGTAAAGACAGTGAAAACAGGATATAAACAAACTTCTAATACAAAAAAAAAAAAAAATTGCTTATTCTTCACTGTGTTTTTTGTTATGAGCTTTAGAGAGATACACTCCCGCTTCCATCCCACAGTGGACGGAAAGAAGACAGCAAACTTGAGAGCAGCAGGCTCAGCTCAGGAAGGCTGAAAGGCTGAACTCCACCCTCTGCTCCCTTGCAGGCTGCACCAGGAGCAGCTCCTGAGGAGATCAGCGGCTGTGATGCATCCTCCCCATACCCGGCTGGGGTGTTCTGAGTCACTGACCTCCTCAGGCAACTCTGCTCCTGTCCAGCACCACCCTGGCCAGCGCTGCGCTGGGTTCCCTCCATGGTGGTTACTGAGCTCGGGGTTTGTGCTGGGAAGGTGTCCGTGGCACAGAGGTGGTTTGGTTCTGCTGAGCAGGGCTTGCACAGAGCCAGGGCCTTTCCTGCTCCCTCACCTCCCCACCACTGAGAGGGCTGGGGGCTCACAGGGAGCTGGGAGGGGACACAGCCGATCCCAGCTGACCCCAGGGGATGTCCCAGACCAAGGGCATTGTGCTGGGTTTGTACAGCAGGGAGGAGCAAGAAGGGGATCTCTGGAGTGATGGCATTCGCGTTCTCACGCCGCTGTGGTGTGCGATGGATGCAGCCCTGCTCTCCTGGAGACGGCTGCACAGCTGCCCGGGCCAGGGCTCGCTCAGCTCCTCCTTTGTTTCTCCTTTCCCTGCTGAGCTGCCCCATCCCAGCCCAGGAGCTCTGTCTCTGCTGCTCTGGGATCCTCTCCCCATCCCCTGTGGTGCAGTGAGGAGCAGCCTGAGTCGCCGCCCAGGTTAAATCACAACCCAAACCCGAGAGCTCTGCGTGTGAGCAGGTGCTCAGCGACGGAATGAAAACACGGATTAAAATTCCCTTTCTGGGTGTGAGCAAACCGAGCTCCTCACACACCCAGGGGAAAGGGCTCTTGATACTGGAGGAGCTCCAAAGGAAAATCCTGGGAACCTCATCTAGAAACCCCAGAGGCTTGTACAGCGAGGGATCCAGGAAAGCCTCTCCGGGTGAGCGGCACAGAGGCTCCTGGAGGCACCTGAGCTTTGTTTGCTGACTGGGGAGCGCTCCCCAGAGGGCCCCAGCACACTTTATAGAAAACAACAGACCGTGTCCCAGAACAGAAGTCATTACGAATTTCCTCACGATGGTTAGCACAAAGTAAAAATGACCAGTGTAGGAATTTCTGCTCCCCCTCAAACACAGAGCAGGCTGTTATGTCCAAATCACACATTTATTCACACAACTTCTCCGTTGCACAAGGAGGTCGACAGAGGAAAAGGTGGAACAGAACAGCAGCGTCTGCTTGCAAAACTCCAGCCCTTCTTTGTACAGCTACATCCTCTTTATTTTAAACCAACTCCCACGCTCAGTTCTGGAAACTTCTCATCAACTCAACCCAGATCTTGTTACATGAGGTGTTCTCAAACATAGAAATAAAACGCTGTAATATTTAGAAAAATATAAATCTGAACTAAATTACTATTTTTTATGCACATACAACTCACTTTGCTTTCTGGCTTCTATAGGCAATTGTAATTTATTTTAACTGGAAGTTATGAAATGTGGTGACAAACAGCAATTCAGAACATATTTCACTTTTGTACCTCTTAAAAATCTGATAAAAATGTGATAGTTTTTATAAGCAATAGAGAATAAAGTGAAAAAATCTCCAAAAAAACTTGCACTTTTCCTAAATAACACTTGTAAACACAGAACGAAACAAACACCAAGAATAATGGCACTTAAACACTGCTCTTTGGTAAGTGAAACAACAACGTGTGAAATACGTGCTGGGCAGGAGCTCCTGCGTGTTTAACAGAGCTCCTGGGAGTACAGGAACTGAACCTGCCGGGCAAACACAGGGCCAGGGACCACGAAACCAGCCCAGCTCCCTCTCTGAACAGAGCATGAACATTTCCTGCGAGGCTGTGTCACAGGGAGGGGTCCCACTCAGTCACTCACTCACTCACTCACTCACATCCTCCATCCCCACAGCTCACAAGTGCCCGTGTCCCTGTGGGACTCACAAACTCCTGCTGGCAACAAGAACTCTGAAAACCACAGATAAAAACTGTCAACTGACTGAAAACTCCTCGCCTCCTTCACCCAGATGTGAATATTCTGCAGGGATCTCTGTTCCGGTGACCCCGGACCACCCCCTGCCAGGCAGCGGAGCCCTCGCTGTGGTTTGGGAAGGGAAGCTGTGAAACCACAGCAGGGCAGGGCTGGGGGCACAGAGCAGGGGCTGCAGCAGAGCTGAGCCCGCAGGCACGGCTGGGTTTGGCTGTCCCGAGCCAGCCCTGCCCAGAGGAAATCCATCTCTGAGCACCCAGGCTGCAGAGAGCTCCTGAAGGACAGGCAGGAATCAAGGCTGGGTTTGGGCTGTCCCAAGCCAGCCCTGCCCAGAGGAATTGCATCTCTGAGCAGAGAGCTCTCCTAAAACACACGCACAAAGCACAGCTGGCTCTCCTGGGAGCACCCACCCTGCTGGCCGTTCCTCGCTGCCCTCTGGAAGCTCTCCTGAAGTGTCAGCCCCTACCAACCTCAGCGTATCAATAAAATCCAACAAGCACGGCAAGGAACAAACAAAGAACACTCACAAGCGTTTCCCGTGACACCCATCAGCTGAGGAATGTGTCTGGCTGTGGAGTTAACGTGCAGCTAACCTGACACAGGGACTCTCTAATCACAGCATCCGTAAGAGGATCAGAGCCAACCCAGCTTAATAAAAAATCCACAGGGAGTCTCGGGAGGGCAAGGTAAACCCTGGGCTGGGATCCCGACTGTGACACTGACTCACATCAACAGCGGCCCCAGAGTCACTCTCCAGATCCTCCTCTGCAGCTTGGGATAAACTTCTGCACTGTCCACTGACCAGGATTAACTCGTTAATATGCTTCCACCGAGCGTTAGAGAACCCTTCTTTGTTTCCTAAGCATTATTTTAATTCCACAGTACTGTGAGTGAACCACTAGAAAAACACTTCAAAGTTAATCAGCAGCAAGTTGTGTTTTCTTCTAAATAGGTCACACTTGCTATTGGCTCTCAGCTGCTACAGCACTCCTAAGTCTCACAAAAATAAAATCTCCACCCTTTGACAGCAAAAAAACTATGCTTAAAATACAAATTTTCTCACAGATAAATGCTTTAAAAAATTTAAAAAATAAAAAAAAAGAGTCAGTTTGACTTTGTACCTGTAAGTTGCTTTGTCACAGTTCTGAATTAAGGCACTCTCTCTCAGTACACATTTCCATGGTCTGGTTTTCTGAGCGTGGAGCACTTTTCCTGTGCTCACAGACCCTGCAGAACCTGTTGCACTCTGTGATTATTCAGCACTCCACACTCGGGGTCAACTCCGTAACAACCGCAGTGACACTTTAACGTATTAAGGCACAAGGAGGAACAGCAGGAAAACAGGACAAGGACATGGAGAAAGGTCAGTTCCCGGCTGTGCTGGGCAGCGGGCAGTAAAGTGCACCTCCAGAAAACGGAATTGTTCAGAACAGGGCAAGGAATGACTGATCCTGAACCCTCAGGGCAGCCTGTGCCCAGGGACAGAGCCCCAGCACAGAATCTGTGCCACCAGAACAGTGACAGTGACAGCAAACACACTGCGAAGATAAGCAAAGCTGACCCCAAACTGAACAACTGCTCTGTTCTGGGGAACTATCAAGCTATTAACAACTGAACCTTATTTCTCTGCTCCTTTCAAGAGGAACATCCATCACTATGAACTCTGCTGCAGCAGGACCTCAGGAGAGCTCCGGGTCCCACCAGAACAGGAATTACCTGTACAAGAAGTTACTAACACTGGGTAGAAACAGGAATGAATAACGAACAGGAATACAGCTGATTCTGTATCAGCCAAGGAAGAGTTCATCTCCCAGAGTCTCTGTGGAGGCCACTGCACACAGCTGGCACTAGAACAATGGGCATTTTCTCCTCTTTCTGTCTGCAGCTGAATCCCCCTGTATTTCTGCGGCTCATGAAGGTCTCCCGTAAAAGTGCAACAGCAGCAGAGTTACCTACAAACATATAAACTGAAAGAAGACAAATATTACAGGGGGCTGCTGGCAGATGTCTGAAGAGTTACAAACTGAGATTGAAATATTCTTGGGAAAAAAAACCCCACTAAATCCAAAGGTTTAAAGTGCTTATTCAAGGAAGGGATGGGTTTGGCCTGGCACTTCACTTCCCTTAGGTCTGCATGGGCATATCCAGGGAGGGGAGCACGGCACAGACCCGGGTGTGTGACTGCTGGGGACAGCTCAGTCCCCGCGGGGCTCACAGAGCAGCTCCTACCTTGTATCTGTCCATAGGATCCTCCTGCTGCAGCTGGCTCTCTCGCATCGTCTGGTACTCTCTCTCATATTTCTTCAGCTTTTTCGTTGGCACCTGTGGGACAGATTTGGGAAACGTGCATTTAAAAATGAGAGGAACGCTTGCAAAGCTGACTGAAAGCTCTCCCTCCAACCAGGAAACGGAGGAAGTGCTGGAAAGCTGCTGCTGAATGAAGCCTCTCCCCAGTGTCCCCATGGCCCTGCTCATTAAACCGTGTCAAACACTTACCAATACAGCTCACACCGACAGGAATCTATCTGTGCCCACTGCTGCTGATTATTCAGACATTTAAAGGGAAACAAAAGTGAAGTGGAGACATTTTAACAAGATTAACAAGGAGAAAAAGAGCACAAACAAGTGGGAGAACAGGAAAGAGGAGAACACATTTGATACATATGATTCACTGCAGCAATGCTTTGGCAAGACAACCGGACAATCCCCTGGGGGAGAGCCCAGGAATGGATTTTATTGCTGAGAGAACATTAATGTCTAAATTACAGCCTGAGAGCAATGCCCTCATGAGGGCTGGCACCACCAGAGCCCTCCTGGGCACAGGTGGAGGTGCTGCAGTGCAAGGGAACCGTGAGGTGGCTCAGAGAAACCACGGAGATCTGGTAACAGCCAGGCAGAGAGGTCAAACCCGGGCTGCCTGACCTGGGAACGCTTCCACTTCAGACACCGACCCGAGGAACCTGTGCTCTTGACACGAACCAC
Source organism: Pomatostomus ruficeps (assembly GCA_013400735.1). Taxonomy (NCBI): domain Eukaryota; kingdom Metazoa; phylum Chordata; class Aves; order Passeriformes; family Timaliidae; genus Pomatostomus; species Pomatostomus ruficeps. Next base: position 84,561 of record VYZT01014634.1, on the reverse strand, counting down.
GGGGATGGGATCCCCTGCTTTCCCTCCCCTTTTGGGGGGTTTGCAGAAGGATCCTGTGCTCTTTCACACAAACCATGAGGATCCTCTGCTTTCTCTTCTGCTTTAGGGGGGGTTTGCAGAAGTATCCTGAGCTCTTTGACACAACACACGGGATCCCCTGCTTTCCTTCCCTTTTGGGGGGTTTGCAGAAGGAACCTGTGCTCTTTGACTCAGGGACGGGATCCCCTGCTTTCCCTTCCCCTTCTGGGTGGGTTTGCAGAAGGATCCTGAGCTCTTTGACACAGGGACGAGATCCCCTGCTTTCCCTTCCCTTTTGGGGGGTTTGCAGAAGGATCCTGAGCTCTTTCACACAAACCATGAGGATCCTGTTTTCCCTTCCCCTTCTGGGTGGGTTTGCATGCTCCATCTCTCCCTGGAGAGCCCTGACAGCACCACTCAGGTCACCTGCAGGCAGCTGGGGATCCCTGAGGCCATCAGGGTCATGTATAAAACCCAGGCTGCTTTCCCTGGGTCTGTCATGCAGATATTCCTACTGCCTGTATTGATCACATTTTTGACTGATCTGTATTGATCACACAGCTGCCTGCTGGTATGGGGACATGCCACTGTCACCTTGCCTTAGGGCACACAGCCGCTGAGCAGGGATCTGAGTTTCTGCGTGGCGTTTCTGTGTCGTTCTGGTGCTGTTTGCTCTTTGCTGGTGTCCAGCCCGACCCCTCTTTGCTCTGCAGCGCAGGAAGGGACCAAGCAGGAGCTCGGTGTTGCTGCAGAGGGAGGTGCAGGTGGCAAACACAAAACCCACGATGTGCAAAGCCTGAATAAAGTAGCAAAATTCCCACTGTTACTGATGGAACCTGAAATCAATCCACTCAAAGCAAACAAACGGGTAAAGATAAAAACATGAAGTGCGTTGGGCAAACATAGAAGGAAATTTCACTTTGATGACACCTAACAGGGTGAAACACCATGCAATGGAAATGACCAAGTCAGAGGCGCTGTTACACATTCACCTGAATAATCTCCCAACACAAACCCAGCCTGAAACCGCTGAGGTACTTCACAGTCATCAGAAATCATTTCACCATGGGCTTTTTCATTTTTAAATTAAACAAACCCATCAGACCCACAGGCCCAAACCCTGATCCACCCCTCCTTTCACCCTGGGCTTTCATTTAGAGATCCGGACCAAGGCTGGGGTGCCACAAGGACCCCCTCCAAACAGTTCTCTGGGGATTTTGTGCTCCAATAAGCAACCACCAGGAAATAAAGATAAATACGAGGGAGGTTTTGTGGTGCAGCACGACAAAAAGGCACAGCACAGGTGTGTTGTGGTTTTAGTAGAGGGGAGGGGGCCACAAAGATGGCTCCTGTGAGAAGTTTCTGGAATTCTTCACCGTTTCCAGCAGAGCCAATCTCTGATGATGACCTGTTCAACCAAAGATTTTCCTGATTCTTGATGCTTTCCACTGAAACCTTCAAAGTGCACGTCACTGTTACTGTCTGTGCAGCCACATTTCTCAAAGGAGTTTGATAATTTATTACAGCACTTTCCTCTTCTGAGTATACACTAATAAATGGAAGAAAAAAAATTTAAAAGCCCATTTCCGTATTTCCCAATTTAATTCCCTGAGAGTTTGTGAATTCAACAAGGGACTCCTCAGTAAGCATCTTCCTGAGTAAGTGCGTAGTGCTAGCTGTGCTTCACTCTTCATGGCCTGATCCTGCACAAAGTGCTCATAAATCCTCTGTAAAAGCCTCTGCAATATCGATTTCTTTTTTCTTTCTTCAGCACCGTGGGATATATTGGCTTGAACTGATGGTTATCAAATTTAGGAGACTCTTACGGTGTATAAACATGCCTCATAATTGTTTATCTCAGTATCTTATCTCATTGAGCTGTTTTATTTTATTGTCTCCAAATATGAAATCATGTTACGAGCAGCTGCATGCGGGGAAGAAGCCATGCAGAGCATCTCAATAAAAACCCACACGGAAGAAGTGAACAAGGAAAACCTTTCTGACAAAACCCAGTGGCACCAAAAACTTGAAGGTGACACATAGAAGGTGAGAACCAAAACCCCTCTGGTTTTAGCTGCTCCTGCTCAGACAGGGCTGGAAGGATTTGGTTCAGTTCCTGGGGCAATCCTGGGCGTGGACAGGGCACCGAGCACCGGGATCCGCTCAGCTTCAGCAGAGCCTTCCCTCCCTCTGTGAGATCTTCAGCTGCTGCCAGGCAGCTCAGGCTGACCCTGCTGGACTCATAAATCACCCAGAGGCTCCTTCCTCCCCCAGGTTTCACTGCTCTGATGCAGCCCGAGCCCTCGGGAGGGAGGCAGGCGCTTATCGCCCGGTTCCTTTGGCAGCCACGGAAATGGAAGCAGAGATGAGCAGTGATTTCCTGAGCAGATGAGACAGCCAGAGGCTGATCCAAACACTGAAATCCCATTACCTGATTTGGGATTTCCAGCACCACCGCAGCGCCAAGCTGAGCAGGGCATCTCTTTCCCAGCTTCCCTCTTCCTGTCTCTGTCCAGCACCGCATAAACACTCCAAAAACACATTGTCCCACCACGCCAACAATGCAGGCAGCATTCTCTAATCTCACTCTTGACATTTTGTCTTCTCCAGTTCTTGTCTCAATGTAAAAGAAGACAAAAAACAAGAAAAAAGCCATCCCCAAGCAGAGGCGATGCTGGAGCCTGGCCCAGCCCCTGCCCACAGCCGCAAGGGGCAGGAGGATCTCTCAAAACCACACCAGTGCCCCTCTCGAGGAGAGGGCAGCTACACTTGTGTGTACTGAACTTTCGTCACCTCAGGATGTAAAACAGAAGAAATTTCTCAAGGAATTTATGGAAACAAGTGAAAGGCTGCAAAACTGACAGAGCACCTGCACCATTTGCTGTGACCCAGACCAGCAGCAGAGTCAGTGACGCTGGATCGTTTCCAGCACCAGATCCTTCTGTCAGATTTCAATCTCTACAATGTATTCCCATTCATGCAAACCCACTGAAGCAGGCACAGCCCATTATTCCTCCTGCTGCTTGAATACTGCTTAGCTGGGCTCAGTTAGCGACACGTTTAACTGAGAGTAAGCTGAGACACAGAGATGCTCAATAAACCCCATTGTGCTGCGACCCTGCAGCAGCACAGGAAAAGGGAGAGGAATTTGGATTCCCTGCACGGTAACTCTAAACACCAACGTGTATTTCACACTAACCACAGTGTTCATGTTTGAGAGGCTGCATCTCAGCAAAAGGGTCAAGGAGAGGATGTTCTGCCCGTGGCAGATGTTTTCCAGTATGCAAAAATTCACTTTCACTCTGACATGTGGCAGGTTTGTTATGCACTTCAGTTCTCTCTGTTTTAGTGAGGATGAGACACCTGGAGTGGCTGGGAAGCAGCGCTGGAAATGGCTGATGGTTTCCTGCACCTGCAGCTCCCCCAGACACGAGAGTTTCCCTCTCCTGAACAGACAGGGAGACACACAGGGCAGAGAACAGCCAGATTCACTGCCAGCCAGCACACAGCCTGCACTGCAATGCCTCTGGCCAGCAGCAATGCTGGGCTGAAGGAATATCAATATCAAACATTCCAGGTGGAAATTATCTGCTTACAGGTCATTTTTATCATCTGGCCTAACTTAAAGAATGCCTGAACAATGAGGCCTCTGCTGCCGAGGATTATCTAGGCTAAACGGGACTCCCTGCCACGATGAGGACTGGAAAACCGGGAGAGTGACACTGCCCAGCCACCTCAGACAGGGCCTTGCCTGGGTAACACACTCCCTACGAGCAGCAGCTGCTTTTCCAGCACAGGATTCATTCATCAGTTTGTACCCCATAAACACGGCAGCTCCAGGTGGTTCTGAGCCTCACACACCCCGCTTCTGGCACACAGGACTGATGCTGAAGGGTTTATCTCTCCTTGGTGACTGGGTGAAATCCAGCTCTCAGCTCTCCCATGAGAGGTACAGAATTCATTCTGACACAGATCCAACCCACGTCCAACAATTCCAGAGCTTTGGTCACGTTTCTCAGCCCAGCACAGTGAGAGAAGGGAAGGGCAGGCAGGGAGACACACCCAGCCTTCACCAGCATCCCCGGGACAACAGAACCAGCCACGAGGCACCGAGGGATTTTCTGGCATCCCTCAGCAGGGAACAGCCCCTCCCAGCTACACGGTCTGGGGTTCCCTTCCAACCCTGCTCATCCTGAACTCACATGGACCTGCAGCACCAGCACAGGGCCAGCAGTTCCTCAGTGCCAAGGGTCAAACCAGGGCTTTCCCAAGGCTGCAAAACCCACCACGTCTAACACATTCAGTGCACAGAGTGCACAGCTTTCAGCTAAAAAATCCCAGCTCAATCCATTTCCTGAAACCTGCCATGCGACTGGTGACACTGGTCTGCAAGCCTGAGCTCTGATTCAGCTGAGTGACCGAGCCACACTCTGTGTCCAGCACAAGATGGGCAATAATCTGCTCCCTGAGATGGAGGATGGGTGCCAGATCCCAGCTCTGAACCACAGGCCCAGGTAACCAAAGAACCTCGCAGTGCTCTCTGAACACACATCCTATGTGTTCACAGCATTTCAGATCAGCTCTGAGTCACAGCAGCAAAAAAAGTTCTCATTTGCATCTTTCAAATCAGCATCAGGTTCCTCTGCTCTGTGTGGAGGTCCTTGATGGTCAAACCTTTCATTTCTTTTATCAATTTAGGAATTGTTCCCTGGGAGGGTGGGAGGCTCTGGCACAGGGTGGCCAGAGAAGCTGTGGCTGCCCTTGGATCCCTGGCAGTGCCCAAGGCCAGGCTGGACAGGGTTTGGAGGGACCTGGGACAGTGAAAAGTGTCCACACCCATGGCAGGGAGGTGGAACCAGACATCCCTTCAAAGCTGTGATTCTCTGATTACACAATTACATTCAGAGCTCTGCAATCCGCTTGGTTACATCCAATACTTTTATCGGTATTCCAGCACCCAACACAGCTTCATTCTCTACAAGTCTTGCCTTTTTTCTGCTTATCCAGCTCCTTAAACAAAATGGCCAAAACCCTAAAAAAACCCTGGGAGCTCAGCTTGAGCGTGGCCAGTCCGTGTGCTCGCTCCTGCCCAGGCACTGTGGGCTCTGAGCTAACACACAATAATAATCAATATTTTATTTATTTACACCTCGGTATCGTAACCCGGGAGTGCTGTGGCAGCTCTGCCCTGGAGCAAAAGCACAACACTGAGCACACACAGAGCACCTAACCCAGCTCTCAATCAACCCAGCTGGAATGTTCTGGAAGGCCACAGCTCCACAGCATCAGCCACCAGCACACCTGGCACTCCAGGCAGCAGAGGGGGCCGGTGCTTGCTGAGCTCACGTTGGCACAGGCAGAAGGAAGCAGGAAAGAAAAAAATGAATTACACTGTAAAGCACAAACCCAACGAGGTAAAACCCACCCAAGAACATTTCCCAATCCCAGCACACAGTCTGCCAAATTCCTCTGAGAATTGGGTTCAAAAAGAATGAAAATAGCTGTAGATGTTGAAGACAGAATATTTGTAACTAACATTTACCTGCAGCTTCCAGTAATTATGACACTGCACTTCTATAAAGACAGAAATGCCTTTTCACTCGTCTCAGCACTCCCTTCAGAGCCCATCAATGTCCTTGCCATGTACAACCAATAATGTCTACAAACCCATTTCACATTTCTTCTCCCTAATGAGTGTGCAATGATGACAGAAACAAGCTGGTTCTCGAGTGCCCACAAACACTTGTATTGATTTCCCTGAATTTTGTTTTAAGAAGAAAACGAGGCAGCTTCAGAATATGGATGTCCTTCTTTGGAATGTTTCAAAATTCCATTGCTATTTATCCAATGTGTGTTTGAGGCTGCACTTCTCCCAGGCTCTCCCCCGCTTTGCAGCTCACCCACCCACTCCAAACCTCCTCAGTTCAGCCTCGAGAAGCTGAGAGCTTAAAACTCCTTATGGCAGCGGCTGCCAGCGTGTAACCACAAATTCCTTCTCTGAAATGGCTGATAATTCCCCCGGATAGAGAGCTGAACACAGCAAGGCAGGCAGGAAAATGGAAATACAATGAAGCTTTCCAGAAGAACGTCCTTCAGCTCTGGATTAAGAGGATTATACCACTTAGAATAGCATTTGTGTAACCCCTTGAGTCCAAGTTTTTCTGGAGATAAACCGAGAATTGAAATTCCCCGCAGGAAAGCTGCTCAGTTCCTGCACAGACTACACAGCAGCCCACTTATCTGTGCTGCTCTCCACGTCTGAGCAAAGCCGCTTCGGAACAACGCGAAATTCGGAAAGCAAAACAACCGCACCGCACGGTCACATTGCACCGTGACTCATTTGATTGTGAGATATGCTGGGGGATTGCTGCTACACGGTGCTGCTTTGGAGCACGTTGAGCAAAACCTCATCTCAGACCACCCATCTCCTGTTTAACTGTTCATCAGCACACAGTGATAAAAGCACCGCTGTGCTGTCCAGTGAAGAACCCAGCCGGGAGCGATGGAACGTGGACATGTCTCTCTAAACTGTTCCCTACAACCTGAGCAGCCTCAGAAGCCTTTCAAAAGAGAGAAGCCTTTCCAAATAACTGAAACCGGATTTTGCAAACCCCACGGATGAATCTCAGATTGCACCACACCTGTGCTATTAACGTGAACTCTGAGAATAAACAGAACACCCACAAATCCTTCCTGCAGAACCTCCCTCATGTGCAGGGCACACCTCCGTGCAGGCTGGTGAGGAGCCCGTGACAGAATCAACAGGATTTGCCCCAACCTATACCAGTTAAATGGAGCAGCAGAGAAGCCAAAGAAACTTTTTGAGTCATCAGGCCCCGTCCCTTCACAATGCAGACTCGCAGGCATTGTCCAGTCCTCCCATAATCCTGAGGAGAGCTTCATTTTAGACCTCCACAGGTTGTTTGCACCATTATTTGCTTGGTTAATATCCTTCAAAAACCAGTTAAAAAGCAGTCAGGTATTTCCTATACCCAACAAAAAACTCATTTCTTAATTTTCTACCAGAACCTAATGCACTGACACATGGAACCCCAGAATGGATTGGGTTGGAAGGACCAGATTTATTGTCTAACAGTTCTGATTTTCAGATTTATTGTCTAACTCCTCTAATTTCCAGATTTATTGTCTATCCGTTCTAATTTTCAGATTTATTGTCTAACCGTTGTAACGGACCTTGAAAATTCCAGCCTAGAGAAGGCCAGAGACAGGAAAAAGCATCACAATAAAAAGGGCTTGGGCAGGACTCTGGTTTGCATCCAGAGATCCGATGATCCCACGGGAGATGCAGGAAATGAGTTCGTGCACCCGAGATGTCCTGAGCACGGAGAGGCAGAAAACCCCGAGCAGGAAATAAGCACGGAGAGGCTTCACACAAGACACAATAAAGGAAATTTTCCTTTTTTGGGAACATCTTCCTTTGTCCCAGCAGAGGAACTGACGGGGTACAAACACACCCAGCCCCAAATCCGCACACACGAGCCCTGCTGGGTAATGAGTTCATTTGTAATTAGCCTGAAATGTTAACTGCATCTGCCTGCACACTGAGCTCAACACCTGTGCACACATTTGTATTGTAACCCACTCCCTCTGACGGCTTCCAGGCTGCCTGGCTCCCCCAGGGGCTCGGCTGCAGGATCTGGGGCCAAAGATGAATTTTGCACCAACTTGCAGAGCCTGCAGCTCCCTGCAAGCACCGAGATCTCCGTGACAGAGGGAAATGACCACGCTCTGTGTGTCACTCACATGAAGAGATATGCTATTTGTGAAGAAATAGCACATTTCATTCAATAAAAGGCTTTTACAGTTATTTATGCTGATTTCAAATCATATAAAAGTGGAACATCAGGGACAGATTCTCTCGGATTTAGCGATGAAGGCACCTGCACCCCAGAACCAGCATCCACCCCGACCTCCTGACTTACATCCTAAGAGCCTACAGCTGGATCGGTTCAGTCATTTGCTGGCTTAATTATGACTTCAATTATGCAAAAATATTATTTTAACCATGATCCTACCGAGCAAACCACCTCCTTCTAAACTTAGATTTTAATAACCTCTTCTGAAATAAAATAATTTCACTTCGTTGACGCACGACAGCAAATTTCTGAAAGAGTAGTAAGACAGAAATTAAAGAAATGGAGGTAAAGAACAAAAAGGACATTAAATAGCGAAGTTTTCAGCAGGAGGACTCAGCTCCAGGACAGAGCAGAAGCTCGAGCGTTCCTGGCGAGGGAGGAGCACCTACCCCAGCTCTGGGCTTGCTGCCTGCCACCAGGCTGGCCAGCAGGTCCTCGTTGTGCAGCTGCCCGAACACGTGGGCGTCGTAGGCCACCACGATGGAGACCTCCTCCATCATCGTGTGCCGGGAGCGTGGGCTGCGCTGAGCCCCGGGCTGGAGCTCGGCACGGCTCCCGGGGTGTGCACAGCCGGCTGGGGACACCAGCGGGGAGGGAGCGTCACGGAGAGAGACCAGGAGCCTGTAAATCAGATCCCGTGGGGTTCCTCAACAGCTGGAGGCACCAGCGGGGAGGGAGCGTCACGGAGAGAGACCAGGAGCCCCTAAATCAGCTCCCGTGGGGCTCCTCAACAGCTGGAGACAGGGAGGGAGTGTCACAGGAAGAGACCAGGACCCCAAAAATCAGCTCCTGTGGGGTTCCTCAACAGCTGGAGACGCCAGCAAGGAGGGAGCGTCACGGAGAGAGACCAGGAGCCTGTAAATCAGATCCCGTGGGGTTCCTCAACAGCTGGAGACGCCAGCAAGGAGGGAGCGTCACGGAGAGAGACCAGGAGCCCGTCAATCAGATCCTGTGGGGTTCCTCAACAGCTGGAGGCACCAGTGGGGAGGGAGTGTCACAGAGAGAGACCAGGACCCCAAAAATCAGCTCCCATTTAGATTTCCTCTCCAGGGCACTGTGACTGTCACAGGAGAGAAACCAGGACCCCACAGATCAGCTCCTGTGGGAGTTCCTCTCCGGGATGCCGTGGGTATCACTAGAGAGAAACCAGGACCTGCCAAATCAGCTCCTGTGGGGATTTCCTCTCCAGAGCACTGTGGGTGTCACTAGAGAGAAACCAGGACCCCACAGATCAGCTCCCGTGGGGGGTTTCCTCTCTGGGGTGCCGTCCCAGCACACCTGCTCACGCTCCCAACACCTGGCTGCAGGAGGCTTTCGCTGGAGTCTGGAGGAAGGCAGGGAAGCTGTTTTAATTCCAGTATTAGGCCGAAGATGAACCAGCAGAGACAAACCAGATCAGTATTAAACAAGGAAAGATCTGTCAGAGCTCGATGGCAGCGCTGAAATCACTGCTGTGCTTCTCCGGTTTGTTCATTCTTTATATCCAGTCTTCTCCCAGGAAAGCTGATATTCCTGATATTTCTGATATTCCTGCCAGCAGAGTCTCTCTCCCCTTCCAAAGAATTGCTGCTTTTTTGTAAGTTCACAGGGATCGGTGCAATGCCGATTTCTTTCCAGTACACCTTGAAATTTTCTGCAAGTTTCCAAATCTCTCCTTTAAAATCTTTTAAAACACTCCTGCTCTTCCACAGATCTGACCCGCATTCTGTGCCCTGCAGGTAACTTTGATTTTAGCAGGAATGAGACACAACCCTCCAAAAAGTGTCCTTCAGCTTCCACACAGAACAGAGGGTAAAACAGCCCTGGAAAACGCAGCAAGGCTGTAAAGCTCCTTCTTGAATAAACTTGGACCTCCACAGGTGAAATGAAAACAGTTTATGCAATTAAAACTTTCCACAGAAGAAGGTTTTTAACCTCAATCTGGCGCTGCTCTTGTTTTAGTTAAGAATTAATATATTCTCTCTTGTCTGTGAATCTTAAATAGCAGAGCAGCCTTCCAAACTGCTCCTGACTTTCCAATTCACTTCTCCTGACTCCTTTTATCTGACACGGAGCAAAAACAGCACAAGGAAAAAATATGGAAATAAAAAATTAAGAATCAATACAAAACTACAAATGAAAGTCTAGAAAATACTTCAGGATTTGAAGAAACAAATAAAATATCCCAGAAGAAACTCCTCTCAGGACAATCAGGCAAGGTAAAACTCCATCCACTGCAGTTTTATCTTCTCTGGAAGCCTTTTCTTCCTGGTTGAAAAGCATACCTGCTCAAGAGACAGAAATCATTCCAGGCATCCACCGGTGTCCAAAAAGAGTCCGTGCTGGATAAACACAAATCTGCAGGAATGTCCAGGGCAGGCTGGGGCAGCAGATGGTCACCCTGCTGCTTCCCAGAACACCGGAGCCAGACCCACCTTGCTTCTCTTCCTCCTCTCCTGTCTCCCGAGTATCCTTATCAAGGAGTATCCTTATCAAAGACCGCAGCGATCCGAGCAGCACCAGGTGCTATTTGCATCTCAATGGGAAACTTGAGCAACGGGCAGGATTAAAACCCCAACATCTCTGCCACTTCAGAAGTGGGGGGAAATTACACGTTATTGCTAGGAAACAGAGTTCTAATAGGCTTATGGCAAACAAAAAATGCAGCACTGGAGGTGAAACTCTTGAGACCAAAGCAGATTCTGATCGTGCTTAACCCTTGCGGGATGAAGGAAGCTGCTTTTCCCTCGAAACGCACCCAGAGCGCATTTTTCCTTGCTTTTCTTCAAAGGAAACCTTTTTCCCCGAGTAATTCCTGCAGTGGAAAGACTTCAGACTCCAGCCCGGCTGACGCGAGGGTGGCTCTCCATGTCACCTGTCCCGGATCCCTCCCTGCCGTGCCCAGCCTGGCTCAGGTGTTCCGGAGCCTTTCCGTGCTCCCTCCGCTGCCTGGGGGGGTTGGAGTCTCCTTGCGGGGCGAGTTCAGTGCACAGCCCCTCCCTGAGCGCTGACACAGCTCCAGTCCCGTCCCACAGCCCTCCCACCCCACTGGCACCCCTGGCACCGCCCTGGAGCCGCCAGGTAGGCAGGGAGCAGGTGCTGCAACCGCGAACCTGCGTTAACGAGACACCAATTTCACTCTGCAATAATGCAAATTGTCGAACTCACACCAATTTCACTCTGCAATAATGCAAATTATCGAACTCACACCAATTTCACTCTGCAATAATGCAAATTATCGAACTCACTCCCCTCGGCTGCAGCTGCTCCAACCCCTCCCCTGATCCGGCCAACTGCCATTCCCATTTGTGAGGAATTATGGACCAGAACGGTATTACCTTTTTCTTTTCCTCGACGCAGGGAGATTACGATTATTTAACAGAACTACATCTGCATATTACTGTATAATTAGTTCAGTAATTCTCGTACCTATTCACAACAAAGGGCTTGTAATTTTGGCGTGTTCCAACTGGCACTTTCAGGACCCAGCGACTGATCGGTGCCGTGGGCCGATGCATCTCTCTAAACAGGAGGTTTTTCAGTTGTTTCAGGCTAATGAAGCTGAGCTGCCTGCAAATCCCCCCGAACCTGCATTTCACATCCCTGACAACAGCCTGTGCCATACCCTGAATCAGAACACAAAACTGTAACTACCGAGCCAGTTACACGAAATATTCTGCATTAAAGTGACCGAAGCAAACACATCCACCCAGGCACAGCCACAACCTGCTCACCCCAGAGGACCCGGGAGGGAAAGGGCAGGCAGAGGTGCCCTTCACCACCTCCTCAGGCCACACTGCTCCCAGCCCTTCCATGCACAGCCTTCCCCTCTGCTGGCCTTTTTGGGTGCTTAAGTGATGAATAATCTACCAAAAGACACAAAAAGCCACGCAGAATGTTCTATTTCCTTACAGCAAAGAGCCTGCTCTGTCTACCACCACATCCACCTTGCAGCAGCCCCTCCACGACGCAGCGGTGAGCGCGTACCTCTAAGGCAGGAATTTTGGGAGAAGCGGTGCCACCAAGCAGCCAGGAGACGGAGGAGAGCCAGCAGGAGGACAGGTGAGCTGCAGGACGCTGGTAACCTATCAAGCCAAGCAGCCCTAATTGCAGTTGTTGGGGTTTCTACGCTGGTGGTTTAGAGAGGTGAATGGAAAATTCCTGAATTGAGCTCTCCTAGCGAAGCAAAATGCTGCTCACTCCCAAGATAAATTCATTCTCACTCCACCCCCAGGAATGTCTTGCTGCTATCTGACAGGGATGGGATCTTCTGACAGACGGGGAAGTGAGGGATGTGCAGCTCCTGGGTGAGCGCTGCCTTCCTGCCACCAGCCCCGGAGCACAAAGGCCTCTCCTGTGATTTGCCTTTCATGCATTAATGAATCCGGGAAGATCACAGCCCTCTTCGGAGAAGGAAACATGAAACTCCTTTCAGAGCTCTTGGAGAGGCGTCTGGCAGCCTCCAAGATAAGCTTACATGTCCTTTTCCCCCCATGGGAACGGACAGTGATAGGATCAGCTCTTCTTGCCAGGCTGTACCCGCAGGAAGGGCTTTCCAGACACGGCCAGCGAGTGAAACCCACCTGGGTCCGAGTCAAACACTGTGGATCTCACAATTCTGCTCCCTCCTCACCCTCCCAGGGCTTGCAACCATCAGAGAGCAGCAGAACTGCAGCTCTGTTCCAGTTCCAGATTCCTGGGTTCCACGTGAGACCGGAACACGAAGTCACCGTGGCCGCAGGAATGACCCCCACAGGCCAGGAAAATGCAGTTGCCAGGCTCTGATCAGTGACTGCTTCCCCGAGGTTTATTTTTATTATTTGAAATGTCAGATTAGCATGGCCTATTTTCCCCCTCCCTAAAGAAGTGGGTGTATGCACCTGCGTTTCTCCTAAAATATTCCTCCAAATGTGCGGAAAAATCTGGGCTCGGTGTGCTTCAGCACGCAGTTACAGGAGTGAAGCCTCCCCGTTAGCTTGCTCCTGCTCTGCAGGCAGGCACAATTGTACACTCAATTTTGCAGGTTAAAGCCAGCAAAGCCACCCCAGTGCAGAGAGGGGATGTGTGGGGCAGAGGCTGGCGTGGCTGGAGTTGCTGAGGCACTCCTGACACACCGGTGATGCTCTCCGTGCAGCCCACCACCGGGAAGAGCTGGGGACTGGAGAATCTTCATTTCAGGGTGCCAAACACCCCAATTCCCCTTTCTCAGCCTCCCCAAATCCGCTGCGTGCCACACAAAAAGCCACTCATGCTTCCTGCAACAACGGCTGCATGAGGGTTTTTTTCCACGATGTTCCTACAGATGATCTTTAAAAACAAAAAAATGAAACTCTTTATCAGCCTCACCCTGAAACTCCCAAAGGGAAGAGCAGCCCAGGCAGTCACTCCCCAGCGTGCTGAGGCTCCCTCCCTGAACAGCACATTCTCAAATAACTCTGTTCCGTGTCTTTGCTCTGTTCCACACTGAGGTGCTCACCAGCACTTGGAATTTTAAGGGTTTGGGTCAAGTTTGCTCTTTATTTCAGGTTTTACGTTACTTGAACTCCAGCTGAATGAGGCAAGCCCAGAATAATTCTGCTCATTTTGATTTCTAAAGCCACCCAAACATGAACAAGACTAAACAACAGCTTGGCTGGGACACCAGCCCACAGGTACCTGCTCATTACTCAGCTCAGTCCATTCCAGATGATTTTGAAGCTTTTAAGATGAACTCACGAACCTCTTTTGATTTTTAGTTTATTAAATTCACATTTTTACTTCATGTTTTCATATGTCTGTCTTCCCCATCCTGGCACCATCACTCTCTAAGGGCAGGAGCTGTTATTTTATTTCCTCTCTCCAGCGGGGCTTCCTTCAGATGAGAATCGTCTGCCAGAAATATTCTGCCTCACCATCCTCCTTCTTGCCTGCTGAGAATCTGGGTTAGAGCTGCGCTGACTTTTCGCTTTTTTGCTTGTTCCTGTTTTTCCAGTGACAAAGGCAGCCCAGGACTCCAGGCAAATTATCAGTGCATTTTATGGCCTGGCCCCACAAAGAGCTGTGGCGGGACAGAGGAACAGGAAAGAACCCAACATCCCTGAGCCACTACTGACACCAAGTAAAGCAATATTGAACCTTAGTGTGAGGATTTGAAAATTCCAACCTTTGGCTGCTGTAAAAACAGATTTTACAGGATATTTGGGGTTTCTTTGTACTTACCTACTATAACCAACTGAGCTGAGCCTATTTGCTCTTTCCCCCCTTTCCCGCTCCTGTGCTGGTGCCCAGTGCCAGCCTGGCAGGAGGAGCCTCTGGGCAGAGGGAGACATTTCTGTGTGCAAACAGCACAACAATGGCGTGTTCCCAGACCAAAAATAAACCCAGAATGTGTGACTGCCTGAGAGATGAGCTGAGGAGTGACTGAGACTGCAGTGCTGGGGGTGAGCAGGAACTGGCACCGGTGTCAGCCAAACCAGACAGACCAGTCCGGGCACCTTCCCAGGGTGCAGAGCCAGAGGGATCCTGAGACACAGCCTGGACTGAGGCTGCCCGGGGACTCTGAAATGAGATTTTACATTAGAAGTACAGACTACCAACCCTTGCCAGGAGAGTGGCTGTCCCTCAGTGCTGGAGGTGAAAATCAGGGCATCAATTTGGACTGAACACAGCCCAGCAGAGCGCAGAGAACAGCAGCTGCTGGTGGCTGCTGGCACCAAAGCCAACAAACAGCCAGGTGACACAGGCTGGCATCTGACCCGAGACCACTGCCAGGAAAGGCAGAGAGCAGCGAGTCTCTGCACTCCCCTGCACACAAATCCCCTGGGAATGTGCACAGGTCAGCTCCAGGGGAGAAAGGAGATCGGGGCCGTGCCAGCTGATCGGCTGTGTAAGGCTACAGCAGCACCCACTGATCTGAACTCCACCTGATCCTCTGCCCCTAAATCCCACTCATCACCATCCAGCACAGTGAAACTGCTCTCACGGGATGATCTGGGAGACAAACCATCCCAGTACTCAACTGTGCTGATCCCATCTCCCACTGGGAAAATCTGCATCTGCATTTAGTGCTTTGATATACCACACCGGGAGCAGCTTCTGTATTTACATGTGATTTACAGATTACCCTGCCTCGATCTGGCTGGTAATGAGCTTATTCTGGAGCTCGAGTGGTGTGGCTGGAGGGGCAGAGAAGGCAGGTGCTACCAGCAGTTAGCAAAGAACTCCACATGATAATCAGGAGTTTCTTCAGAGACCAGAGACGGAGCTGTTTCCATGTGTTCTTCTACCCTCCCCGTTTATCTTGCTCCAAGCTTGGATTTATTTAACACCTTGACTGTAAGTCTGAAGTTACTACTGTGGTACCTGTGTAACTAAAAGCACTGGGACACTCCCTAAAAAACAACACCACAAGGACTTGGCCCAGCTCAGCACAGGTGCCCACAGGGCAGGTGAATATTTTCCTCTCGTCCCCACGTGCCCAGGCTGGGCACAAAGTGCTGCTCAGGCTGAGGCCAAGTGCAAGGGCTGAGCCTCCCTGAGCTGCCTCACCTCAACATCCACATAAAGGCCTCTATTTGGAGAGAAAATCGAGCCATAACTTCTAATAACTTCATTTTTTAATATGTCTTTCATGTAGGGGAAGTGTTTGTGCAGAATTCCTTCTGCAAGAGATGCAAGGGAAGAGCCTGTAATGAGTGAGAGCTCGTTTTTGCTTGATCTGAAGGCAGGAAACGCCATCAGACAAAGAAAAACAAAGGATGCGATAAAACTTAGGATGATTCGCAAAATAAAGTTTTAAAGAAGAGGTTTCTAGCACCATAGAATTCCTTAATGTATTTCCAAAGTACCTATTCTATATGATCACCATCGTTATTTTCGCTGTTTGGGAAGTCAATGAAGCAAAATAAACCAACTCACAAGGAAGTAATAAATAACACAAAAAAGAAAAGCTGTGTTGGGTCTGCAGTGAATATCACAGGTACTGTAAGTTCAGTGAATGGTTTGACAGGTTGCAATGTCCTGCTCTCCTGTGTGACAGAATAACTCTGTTTCCAATTGCTCTTTATCCCAGAACGGTTTGGAAAGGACATTTAAATGTCATCTTGTCCAACCCTGCTGCAATGAACAGGGACATCTTTAAAAACAGTTACTCTCTGAAAGCAGAGGAGGATTCGATCACCCTTCTCAGACACAGAATCACAGATGTAAAATATGTGATGGTTCCTTGGAACGCCACAGTCTCTCTCTTCCACAGATATTTCTATTCACATGAGGGCAAAGGTATCTCAGAGAAAAAATAAAACCGAAAGGGTGATTTCCTTCACTCTGGTTAGAGCTATGAAATTGAGAAAGACCAGAAACAGGTCGGAGGCATTTTCCTTATCTCTCCTAACTCCGTGTAACAGCAGCCAGAGAAGAGCCCGCTGTGGGCTGGAGATGGAGCACCCTAACTCCGGCTCTCGGTGCCCTTGGCCATCCCTTATCAGCAGAGCTCTCCAAAACATCCCGGGTATTTTCTTGGGCAACACTCTGATGTTATTCTCACTTTTTCTTTTCTTTTTTCCACTAAGAACGCACAACTGGTGCTGTTTATCAGCAGTGTTTGCATTCCTCTGCTCTCCTTGAACCTTTCAGAGTCACAGGACTTTCAAGGTGTAAACATCACCTCCTGTCCCTAAACGTCTGACAGCTCCCCACAGGAAAGACCCTTTCCTTCCTATCTTCAACGAAGGAAATTAAGATCTATCAACTCATCTTTCTGAATGTGCCTGAGAAACCCTCTCCAGGCAGCAGGAGTTACTCCTGGGCATCCAGGCTGGTACCAAGCCTGC
Source organism: Pomatostomus ruficeps (assembly GCA_013400735.1). NCBI lineage: Eukaryota > Metazoa > Chordata > Aves > Passeriformes > Timaliidae > Pomatostomus > Pomatostomus ruficeps. The sequence continues at coordinate 67,877 of VYZT01014634.1, read as the reverse complement.
TGAGCTTTGTTCACACCTCAGCTGAGGGAATTCCTGAGGTAATTCCCCAGCTCTGGGCGGACAGTGGCACCAGAACCTGCACCTGACACAGCAGCGCAGCCACAGCCTGGCTTGTGAAACCTCAGCTGTGTTTAAAATGCACCCAGAGCTGCTGGCCAGCAGAGGTGTCACAGCCAGCACCCCTCTGGGGTAAGGAACTGCACACCCCGGGGACACACGTGTCATAATTGACAGGACCAAGAGTCTGTTTGGGAAAACAGGAATACATCGCGAGCAGGCAGAGCCACTCAGGTATAATTTAGCTTTCCACATGGGTAATTGAATGCTCAAAGTAAACAAGAGAAAAACTCAATCTGGACTTCAAACATCACCTTCCTCATCTCACTTTGATGTAAAAAAATGACATCTGGCCTTGAGCACAACCCCTGTTCTGCAGGGCTCTGTGTACAAACCCAAGTGCTCATGTTCTTCTCTCTGTCCATCTCCAGAGAGAGTCAGGGAATGGCTGGATCATCACAGCAGAAAAATGATTTTTTTAGCAAAAAGAATCCCACACTGAAAACTCCAGCAGTCAGACAAAGAAGCTGTCAGTGAGAGCAGCCAAGGCTGTGAGGAGAGGGCCAAAAGGCAACATCTGTGCAAGAACAGTCCAGAGACTCGGCTCCTGAATGCTGGCTCTGCTTCCCGACACAAGAAGGAAATGGGGGAAGAAGAGTGTGGTCCCTGTTTGCTCCAAACCAATCTCTACAGGATCCACTCCCCTCTTTCTCAAGCTGCAGAACTGTGCAGGAGGTGCAAAGTGCTGGGGCTTCTGAGGGCTCTGAACTGTCCCCGAGGTTCTGAATGAGGAGTGGGGCAGCTCTTGCACCAAAGAAAGTACAACAGGTCGAGCACAGCCAGGCCGTGGCACAGCATTCCTGCTGAACGCTCTCCTGGGTGTGAGACGCCACTCCCATCAGTGCTCCTGATGTTCTCCTTGGCAAGGAGGTTCTCTGGGCAGTGCAGGATGGACAGAGCACAGCAACCACTGCCAGCTTCTGCTTCTGGGGGCACAGCTGGAACAACTGGCACAGGGACATCCTCCTTGCACCTCTGCTCTCCACCTGCAGCACCAGGAATGCTCTGCCAGTTCATCTGTGCAGGCACACTCCAGCAGCAGCCTGCTCCTGCCGTGGATACAGCTTCAGACAAATCTGTGCCCTGGCCAGGATCCCAACCCCACCCCACAGAAATGCAGCTGGTCCTGCAGAGCTGCCTCCCCAGCAGGGCTCTCCCAGCACGCCGGGCAGGGAAGGGAGGAGAAGCACCTTCTCCCTCTGGGCAGTGAGCCTACAGCAGGACACTGCTGAAATTAGAGCAGCCAGAGATCAAGTGAGCAGAAAAATGGCTTAAAGCCATCTTTGTCCTGACCCTTTTCATTTCCATCCTGTTGGGACCAAACACGGGGTAAGCAGTCCGTGGCCAGCTAAAACAAACTTCCATTCCACTCCTGGATGCCACTCCAGCTCAACAAACATCCCGAGAAGTTTGCCCAGCTGCTGAACAGGAAGGGCAGGAAAAGCAGGGCAGAGGATGGTGCTGGGGGCAGACAAGCAGCCGTGCAAGTCAGGGCTCCCTGTGCAGCCTGGGGGCTTGTGGTTCTCTAGTACGGTACAGAATAAATCTGTTTAGCTATGTAAATGAGATGCATAAATAAATCAATCAGTAAATGAGAATAGCAGTGGGTGAATAAAGCAGCCAGGCCCCGGCCTCTCCCGTACCCTGCAGGTCGCTTAGCAACAGGCTGGCTGCTGCAGGGGAGGAGAGCATGGAATCAGCATCTCCTCAGCAAAGACAAACCGAATGGGAATGTGGGGAGCGGCCTCTTCCAGGCGCAGGGAGGGGAGAAGCAACTGGTGACTCTGATCCTGTGGGATCCTTTTGGGGGGCTCCTGAGGGCAGGGATTGTTCATTTACGTGGCTGAGAGGCTCCGTCCTGCCAGCAAACTGATAAATTCCAGAGCATCCTGGGAAACCAATGATTCCATCGTGATTAAAATGATGCCTGCTACAGTCACCTCCTGGGTTAATTACTTATTAATGATCTTAAAAAGCTCAAACCCAGTTCTGTTGGGCTCCCCTGGCTGTGTCAGTGCCAGCTGAGCACCGAGCACCTCTGCAGTGGCAGTCACCCAACACATCTGCCCAGCACTGCAGGGTCAGGGTTTATCTCCAGGCCATCCCTGCATTCTCTAAAGGAACCCTGGGAATCTTGAAGCAACAATTTCAGCAATACCAATCCACTTATTTAATTCCTCTCGACCCGACTGCTTCTCCAGCCTTCTGGACCAGCCTCGTGTGGTCACAGAGCATCACTGCACAGACAGCAGCTCTCAGAGAGAGCGAACCACGAGAGCAGCAAGAACAACACGTGCACACTTCATGCAGGGCTTAAACGAGAGTTCTGAATGAAAGGTTTTTCTGGGTCACCTCATCCGGGCCTGGAGTGCACCAGTAAATTGTTTCCACTGCTAAACGCAGCTGGGTCCTGGCAGTGAGGCACAGCCAGGGACCTGTGTGGGACACGATCCATGTCAGGGGGGTGTGGGACGGTGCGGGGGTCAGCAGAAGGGTAAGTGGCTGGTCCAGGAACCCAGCAGGAGGAAAACAGTGGCCTTACCCCTGGTTTATACCCACACAGAGCAGTGCTCACTCACTGGACTCCTCATTTACAGGTAACTTGCACTGGTGTGGCCCTTCAGCAACAGCGAAATCCATCCGGGGCTACCAGGGAGCCAAATTTACCAACTTCTCACCTGCATTTTCTCCTTCTCAGTGCCCCAGGACAGCACTCAATCCTTCCCGTGGCTGGGGTGGAGGGTTTAGAAGCCACCCCAGCTTCACAGGCAGGGAATTACACAGCACAGAGCAGGACGGCTGCTTTCAGTCCTTACAGCTTCAAAAATGGTTTCTGTGTCCTCGGGAGCTGCACACAGAGATGCATTTGGCAGTGTTTTGTTTCCCTCTTTGTCTGGGGCTGAGAGGAAGGCGGCTGTGGCTCCGTGAGGGAACACTTAGCTGAGGTACCCTCATTTCCTTAATGAGCCTGTGAAGTGACTCCTGGAAGGGGTAAGGACCGGTCTCAGAGCAGAGACTCACCCGGGATAACTGACTGCACTGAGACACCCCTGCACACAGAACAACCCTGTTTAGTGACTCCTGGAAGGGTAAGGACCGGTCTCAGAGCAGAGACTCACCGAGGGATAACTGACTGCACTGAGACACCCCCTGCACACACAACAACCCATTCACTACAGGAGTTAATTGGGAATGATGGGATTCCGGTGCTAGGGAGGTACAGAGATGGAGAACACCCTGGCACTTTTCCTTTTCACAGGCTGGAGCTGTCTGTGCCTGAGCTTTTCCTCCCCCGAACCAGGGATGACAAAATCCTGCTGTGCCACATCCCTCTCGGGGTATTGCAGAGCCAAGCACCTCCCTGAGCCCGAGCACAATCTGTGACTGAAGGAGCAGAGCCTTGCTTTAGGCCACAAGAACCAAAGATGATATCACAACTCAAACGGCATTTCATTCTCTGCTTTCCAAAATGAGTCCTTGAAGGTGTGCATGCCAGGGTTTAACCTCTCCAGTGAGATTAAAAACCACTGCTACATTAATACAAATACACCAGCAACCAGCTCACATCACTCTCCACCACGCCGGGTTTTATTTACAAGGGTAACTGTGATCCACCGCTGCACATTTTCCAGAATTCTGCCTTCTGATTGTGCATCAAGGGTGGAGCAGGGGGAGCAGGAAGTGCAAACAGCATCAATAATGCTCAGGAGTCTGAACAAGAAGATGTACTGAAGCACATGCCTGTTTCTCCTGAAATGTCACTTTATGTCAACTGCCACGGTTTCCAGACGGTCAGAATTGAATTATATTGCAATCACATCCTGTTTGGACAAGGACACAAACAGAAAAGCTTGGTGCTTGCCTCCACTGCAGGTGCTGGATGTTCCTGCACTCCTGGAGCAGAGCAGCTCCCTTCCTGATGGCAACAGATTTGCCTCCAGCACAAAACGCTGCTGTAAGTGCATTAGTGCAAGGTAAGGCACGTTAAAAAATGAACAGCCATCGTTACTGATCCTTCTGAGAAGCCTCCCAGAGCACAGATATCTTTGTTCCCTTCCCAATCCTAACAATTCACCTTCTATCGTAACAGCAACAAACAGGAAACAAACACAAACCCCAGACCCCCGTAACCCTACAGCAGGTGCTCTTTTACTGCAGCCCTCACCACAAGGGAGTCGAGCGTTTCTCTGTTTTCTCCACCCTTCCCCTGGTTTTCCCCAAATGCCTGTGACAGCATATAACCTTGTATCATATTCCTGCAGGAGGGATCAAAGGTTGAAAGCCACAAACCCTGCAGGTAAATAAACAGTGCTGCTGTTTGACCAGGCAGCTGCAAACACTGCGGGGCAAAGTCCCCCTGCCTGGCAGGACCAGGGCTGGCGTTGTAGGGATGTCACAGCAAAGGGGGAATAAAGGAACACAGAGAGGGACCCTTGGTTCCCAGGGGAGCCTGGGCTCCCAAGAGCCCCCGTGTGAGCTCCCGGCCCAGGGCTGGATCTGGAAATGTGCTGCTCCTTCCCACGAGGGACTCAGCTGCCAGAGGAGACGCTGCCTGACGGGGAGATGGTGAGAGCAGTGGAAGAGGGGATGGGCTCTGGCACGGCCACAGCCACTGACAGAGGAATTATTTTGGATTTCAGCAACAGGAAACAGCCAAACGCCACACTAACATTTAAATCCCTGTGGAAGGGTGAACTGCTGCTCTTCAGCAGAATGCAACACCTCTGCGAAAGGAGATAAAGGCGCTGTGCTGTTTCTTTCTCCTACTGCACTCTCCAAAGCCTCTGATCCAGCTCCTCACCCCTGCTCGGATGTAAATTACTTAACCAAACATAACAGACTTAGCAATATACACAATGTAGCACTGTGTTTACCACACTACTCAATTCCAGCGAAACAAGGCTACAACTTGCTGAAAATAAAAACATCTGACTGCAGGAAACCAGAGAATCCTGAAGCAAAGCCATCAGGAGAGCCTAAAAATGTGAATATTGCCCTTAAAAAGCACCCAGCTACATCCTGCTCCAATAGCTGCACACTGCTTAGAGACAGCCAAGTAACTGTTGCTGAATTTAATTTCCAACAGTGTCAATAATGCCAAAACAACGCCTGGGGTTTGTAATAGCAAGTTATTAACAAGACCTTCAGCTCTCCAAGCTGCTGTCCCTGCAGAGCTCTGCGTTTATGAGATGCAGACACCGTCTTCTATCCTGAGTTTTGTTTGTTCCCTCGTTTTCAAAGCAGGGAAATAAATCCAAGTGCAGGTGCCTGAGAAATCAAACAGCAGCAAAAATGCACGAAGACACTGCCCCCAGTGCCTCTTTGTTTATTTGCAAAAGCCCTGGGGGAAATAAGGGAAAATTGTGAGGCTTTGCCTTTGCTTTTCCTTCTCCTCCCAATTATTTTTACAAGTTGAGCTCCAGGTCTCAGCACAGCACAGCGCTGCAGGATTTGTCACCTCATTTGATCCGTCAAAAAGGGAGTGAAATGCAGGCAGTGTCCCAGGCCAGCTGCTCTGTGCTGCTCTGAGGGTGAATCACTGCTTTCCCCAAGTCCCTGTGTGCACAGAATCACAGAACAGAATCACAGAATGGTCTGGGTGAGAAGAGACCTCAAATCTCATCCTGTTCCACCCCTGCCATGGCAGGGAACACTTTCCACCATCCCAGGCTGCTCCAAGCCCTGTCCAGCCTGGCCTTGGACACTGCCAGGGATCCAGGGGCAGCCACTCCAAACCTCACTCCTGGCTGCTTCCAAAACCTTAATTTTTGTTATTCCGTAACATCCGCAGGAATAAAACAACTACAGCATTTCTGAGAAGGACACAGACCATAAACACTGATCGAAAAAGACAAAAGGCAGCTTGAGGTTTTTTGCCTAAATGCAATCACTTCCCAGTGTGTGTATTCTAAGATTTCTGGACTTAAGAAAGAAAAGGTAAAATAAAATTCTCTGTGGGTGCCCTGAACTGCCAGTAGACAACAGAGCTTCTTGCTCTGCTGTTCAGAGGAGAGAACACGGAGTCTCTCAGGTCACAGGAACTGAGCTCTAAGAAAATAAAGACAGAGGATTTTTCGGGGTCATAGACAGCACCAAGACTTTGGCTGGCAAGGGCCGTGCCTTGGCCCAGTGCCTCCTGCACATGAAAAACCACATTTCCCGAGCATCACCCCGCTGGTCACTGCCCAGCTGCTGCCCCCTCCCTCAGCCCCACAGACAGCCCCTAGCAGCACGAGCAGTTCCACCTCCGGGAGATTTCACCATCAGTCCCAACAGCTTTGGTGATGCTCAGGTCAGGATGCAGGAACACTTCTCTGCCAGCACAAACACAAGCACAGAGCTTGTTCCCAGGCGTTTCTGTGTCTGCGCTTTTACCCACATCTCTTGCTCCACAAAACACAAAATCCTGGGGGTTTGTTCCTTTTATTTATGGCTGTAAGTGCTGACCCTGGGATACATTTCTTCTTCCTCTCCAGCCTCTTTTGCATCACAGAAGTGTCTTCAAAAGGACACCAAAGAGACCTGCCAGGCACCACCATCACAGGCTTCCTTCGCAGTCCAACTCAAGGCATTCTCTGTGAAAATCTGGGCTTGTCTCCTCCAAAGGCAGAGGGAGCTGAGACCTTCTCCCCTAAAAACCCCAGATGAGCACAGTGCTGTCCACAGGAACTCCAGACACTGCTCCTGCGCCACATCCACACCACTGCAGGCAGAGAATGTTTCATAAAAAGCCATTTTAATGTGTCAGCTCACAGGAGGTGAGCCGGGGCTCCAGCCAGCCTGCAGCTGGGGTTCAGCTGGGAAAAGGGCTCACTCCCTCTTACTTCCAGAGCTGACACAAGAAATGTTTCTGTCAACTTTTCCACCTCAAACTTTCACAGCTCTTTAAGACCCTTTCCCACAACCCTGCTCTGGGTGATGCCATTGCTCACAAGGACACACATCAATTAGTGATGATACAAAGACACCAAAATATTTGCATTTAATCAGGCTGTAAAGCTGCTTTTGATTGTTAAAATGTGATTATATTTAACTATTAATAATAATACTCTATTCCTTTCTTTTTGATAAAGAATTAACAACATACCTGATGTCCCTTCCAACACCAGCTCAGTGCAAATGGAAAGAAACCCACACCAAGCAAATAAAATAAAATAACTGAACAGCTTTACTAATGCTTGAACACCAAGAAAATACATGCTCACTACTGGGCAACATGCCTGCTCACTGGAATAGTAAATAAGCATTGTAAGTGAAAATAAATAAACGTTTCATGTTGAAACTGCTGTTCTAAATTAACAACACTCCTTCGTGTGGTGTTAACACTGATTACTGTGATTACAATCGTGTTTAATGTCCAGCTCCACCGCAGGCACTCAGGTCTGGTTCCCAGGTGCCTGCCCACACCCCAAAGCCCAGCAGGAGGAGGAAGCTGGGGCTGTAACAGGACAGGCACTGGGAAACAGGACCCTCCTCCAAAGGTCAGCGGGATCTGCACCTCAGAGATAACGGCACAGACACTGTAAGGGGAATTGTTCCAAAAGCAAAAATATCATAAAACTATTTCCAGTACAGCACCTTCAAAATCCAAGGGTGACATCCCAAGCTCAACTGAAAAGTTGTGACGTTAAGGAGAAAGAACACCAAGAAGTTTTAAATTTGCCTTCTGCAGGACTAGAACTAGCTCAGCTAAAGCTCAAGAAAAAAGCCAGCAAGGAGAGATGGATTTGCATTGCAGGTTCAACTCCTGGTTTGCTCTGCAGTAATGTGGGAACAAAATTAAAATAAACCCTGGAGAAGATACGGCTCACTGCGAAGCCTGGCCACAGCACAGTCCTGGTTCCAGGTTTTGTGCCTCTGTAATTAGCTGAGAAATCTGAAGAAAATCCCCCATTCCCTTGGTGTGTGACGCTTGCTCTAAAACTCTTTATTGTTTAGTCTGCAGGCAGTGGGCAGACACACAGTGCCTCTCACAGCACACACAGCATGGCTGAGGGTCTGGCCTGGCTGTTTCCTAACAGAACAAGTTCTGCTGCATTCACCAGACAGAAAACTGCCCTTCCCACAGCTTCTGCATTCCCTGGGACTCTGCCACTGACGATGGTCAATACCCTAATTTCCTGTCTGAGCACCTCAGCTCCTGCAGTTATTGGCAGCTGCTGGTGAAAAAAATGCAATTATTATAACAAATAATTACAGAATCGTGGACTAGGTTAGGTTGGAAGTGATCTCTGGAGAACACCTTGTGCAAACCACCCCTCTGGAGGAGGGTGACCCGCAGCAGCTCGCTCAGGGCAGTCTGAGCTCCGAGAGTCTGCACAGGCGGAGATTCCAGAAACACCCCGGGCAACACCTCCCTGTCTCTCCCAGAGAGTGCAGAAACACGGCCAGAAGCAGTTTATTGTTACCAGTGAGGAGGAACTGTGGGCAACACCTCCCTGTCTCTCCCAGAGAGTGCAGAAACATGGCTAATGAGACATCCTAATATGGCAATGGTGTCCTTATATGGGAATGGGGAGGGGCTATGCCAATGAGACATCCTTATATGGGAATGGGTGGGACTATGCCAATAAGACAGCCTTATATGAGTGGTAGCATTAATGGCTGCATCCATATATTGCACTAGGGGCTCATTACTGAGGGGCTAATTGATATTAATTGAGGGCATCCTTATGTGGCAAGGGCATCCTAATATGGCAATGAGGTGGGTTATGCTAATGAGGCCTCCTTATTTGGCAAGGATGTTCTCATGGCAATGGGGCAGGGCTATGCTAATGAGGCCTCCTTATATGGCAATGGCAGATTATATAAGCATGCCTCATTGGCATAGCCCCACCCTGTTGCCATATAAGGATACCATTGCCATGTAAGGATTCCTCATTAGCATAGCCACGCCCCATTGCCGTATGACAGCGGAGTCTTGGCAGGGTGAAACACAAACTCACATTCTGTCTTGGTAAGCGTGACACACACACAAAACTGATTTCCACCCCGAGTGAAAGGTATCACACACAGCCCGCAGCAGGTAAACCACCTGTGAACAAAACCAGTCATATCTGAGCGCTGGCTGCAGGATCATCACACAGGGATTAACTGGCTTAGTGCAATCGCTGTTTATAAAACAAATACGGAATTAGTGAGTTCTGGTAATTGTTTGTTGATAAAGCGCCGTTTTTCTGTTTTAATTATGAGCTTGTACCCAAGCAGGCAAAGAGAGAAAAGGTCACAGATCCACTTTCTTCGAAGACAGAAGGTGTGGATGGAATTGTACAAACACAAATAAAAAGCAATAAAGCAATGATTCAATTTTTTTGCTTTCACACACTCTTGCCATCCTGAACGTTGCATTTTACCCTTCCTGCACAAACTCCTGGGTGAAGGAGAAGCAACGAAGGCCATCCTTACCTTGATATTGCAGGCCTGTTCCATGAGTCTGCGGGCGTTCTCCTCGGCTCTGTACCTCTTGGGCAACTGAACCCTGAAGAATTTTAAAGCTCCTTCAAAATCAGCTTGTAGGAGGTCCTCTTTGGAGGTCTGCAATTAAGCACAGGGAAGCACAGTAAGCCCTGGGAACACGCAGTCACGCTCTTCCACTCGATTTGTCATTTACTGGATGCAGTCCAGACCACCAATATTCACATCAGCTCAAGATCATCCTCCTCGAGATCTGCTCTCTTAGCTCTGCTCCATAAAACAAAGAGGATAAAGCCCACCCAAGGAATCGCAGGCAGGGCAGCACAGAATACTGCAACGTGGGAATGGATTTTATCCTTCTCTACCTGCCAGGTGAGAACGGGATTCTGGCTCAGCCTGTCAAGCTGTCAGTGAGGAGAAAAACAAAACCCGCGCAAACAACAAAAACCTGGGAGAAATGATAATATTTCCTGGAAAGCTTGTGCATTAGACCACCGCTGATCCTCATGGTAGTGCCTGAGAAATACAAAGTATTTATATTTAATGTATGTGTAGTCACAGGCAGGCAGCACGTGACTCACACGAGGCATCAGCAGGTCAGGGTGCTGAAATCTGTCACCCAGGCTCTCCAAGAACACCCGGCCAGGAAATGTCCCACGTGCTGATTTCTGCATCTCCCACACTCCAGAACTCTCAGAGGTACCCAGTCAGGTCAGAAATTGTTGCACACTCAGCATTAACCCACTGCTGCCACTGACAGAGTGACTCACAGGGACAAACGCACTCATCCTGCAGGATGGACAAAGGCACTCATCCTGCAGGAGGGACAAACGCACCCATCCTGCAGAGGGACAAACGCACTCGACAAACGCACCCATCCTGCAGGAGGGACAAATGCACTCATCCTGCAGGAGGGACAAATGCACTGATCCTGCAGGAGGGACAAACGCACTGATCCTGCAGGAGGGACAAACGCACTCATCCTGCAGGAGGGACAAATGCACTCGACAAACGCACTCATCCTGCAGAGGGACAAATGCACCCATCCTGCAGCTGACTCAGAGCTGCACCAAGACTCAGAAGGTACCAAACCCCAAGCCTTGGGAAAGCTCCTCTAAATGGTTCACAGAAACTCAACAGCCCGACAAGACATTCAGGACATCATCTCAAAAATGTGAATTTGCAGGAGTTTAACCCGGGAAAGAGCAAACAAAACTCCGTCAGCACAGGTGCTCCTATGGTGGGGATCTGCACTGTGGAAGGTGTGCAAAAAAAAAAAGAGGGGACTACATCAGGAAACAGCAATTCTATGTAAAACATTTCAAATCAGATTTAATTTTACTAGGCCTCGGCTTGAATTGTTGTTAAAATGTTATTTTTAACAGTCCCCAACGAATTATGGTTACTTCTGTAACTATTGACAATTTTGAGTTCTCAGTGCTGAAAAACCTGTAGTCAATGAAAACCCCATCAGATCATGGAAATAAGAACTTCTCCAACAGAGTTTGCTGAGCGGAGATTACAGTGACAGAACTGCAAACCATCCCACTGCACAGGCTGATTAAATGAGTGATGGAGCCCGGGCTCGTCAGCTCTTTCTACTTCACTGAGTATTTCCATTTCCTTAAAATCATCTGTTCATCAAAACACGAGTTCCACCATTAAAATCACAAGAAAGAAAGTAAAAAATAGAAATGTTGGTATCCCAAGATTCACATTGCTGGACATTTTGTGACTTTAATCACTAAATCCTAAAGAGATCTCTGGAACCTTTTGGCAGCTGTTTGAGAGATTTGTAAATGCTCAGTTGGAGTCACTCAGCTCCTGAACTCAGCAGCAGCTGATTCCACTCAACCACCTGTGGGTTTCATGAGCTAACCATTAAAGGTTGGCAGGTGCATTGCATTTCTGCACTTTTGGGAACTTCAGGAAAGTTTTAATTTTTAAATAAACACATTTTTGATTAAAATCTCTTTTAAAACCCAGGCAAACAAGGAAACTCGGTGAGAAGGCTCAGTTTGCCTTCTAGGGTTTGAGTAAACATGTTCTCAAATGTCCTTCCCACATCACTTAAGTATTTCAATATAATCATAGAATTATCTTAAATGGAGGAGTTGAAAATAAGGAAAAGCCCTTTCCCCCCAGGTATTAGCAAAGCTTTCAAACCTAAAGGCAAAGTTTGGAAAAACAGCCAATGTTCAAAAAGCAAGAACAAAATTTGAGACACTTAAATTATGTTAATTTTTAAAAAAGTAAATAATGTTACTACTACTTTCCCCAAAATATTTAGGAAACTGTGATTAAGACAAAGGGACTTTTCTTTAATTTAATTTCTCTGTCTTCAGTTATTAATTCTGCAGCCTCATTTATTACTGACTCTATCAACCAAAGCTCCTATTCCCACCTGGGACCTTACACAGCAGAGGAAATTTTGGATGAACCACACTGCACTTCCTTAATTTAGTTCTTCCTGCTTCATACAAACAGATAAAAATCACTAATTTCCATAGAATTTTAGGTAAACGTTTAGATTTCTTTGGAATGTGAGTATAAACCACCTGTTCCACACTGCAAAGAACACGTGTCAGAAAGGAGGCCAAGAAGGGAAGGACTGACAAGAACCTGGCCACGCTTTCCTGGTAAATTTGCCTCTGGGAAATTCAAAACGTTTCTACGCATCCTCCAAATTCCCAAACTGCCATGGCAAAGTCCATTCTGATGGAAGGGGTAAGAAAATTTCCAAGCTTCACCCATCCAGGGAGTTCCAAAGGGATTAAACCCCCAGAACTGGCGCTGCTCCACCTGCCCAAAGTGCAGCCAGGTGAGGAGGGGACGGGAATGTTTCTAGGACTGGAATAAAGGTTATGGATGGTGTTTATCACATAACACTGCAGTCACACACACTCTGCCCATCCCAGGCATTCATCCCCAAAACCACGGCACAGAGAGAAGCTATGCACACTAAAAATAAAAATAAAAAAATTTTATATATATATCTATAGTCCTTAATTTTATGAAACACTGATGTTTTGAAGGATCTGATTAAAGCACAAGTTCTTGGTCCTCAGAAATTTCTCATTTTTACCATGTTATCAGAACACAGGCTCTCCTTCCTGAGGAGGGTGTGCGCCAGAAGGGATGCGTGTCAGGAGAGGTGGACTCAGCTCATAAAACCTGACAGGGAATCACAGTGACTCCACAAGTCTGTCTCATAACACCAAGCACGATTTGGATTATTTTGCCTTTTTTCACCCTCTTTTTCTCTTTTTTAATAAACAATCCAGGCCACTCAGCAAAGCCCACCTGCGTGGAAGGGAAGGGATGTGGAGCTGCCTGGTGCTCTCCAGGTGGAGGGGCTGATCCAGAGCCGGAGGAAGGCAGGTGGAAATGAGCTCCGTGGTTTTGTCTGTGCTTTCCCTGGAGCTCAGCACAGCACAGCTCAGAGTGATCGGGCAGCCCCTGCCCCAGGCACCAGCAGAAGGATCCGTTTTCTGGCACACGAGAGATAACTGGGATCATGGGAACACACCCAGCAGCTCAATCCCACATCCCCAGCGCCTGCACTCGATCCCACAGGTGACCGAGAGCCCCAAACCCGGCTGCACTGCGGGATTTGGGAATTTCGGGGTTTTATCTGGCATCTCCCAGTGCAGGGACAGCGTGGTGCTGCCACCCACGCTGCTGTGACACTGCACAGGGTGTGACACGCCAGGGACAGGGATTCCAACATGCAGGGCACACGGATCTCAACACGCTGGGCACAGGGATCCCAACACGCCGAGCACACGGATCTCAACACGCTGGGCACATGGATTCCAACACGCAGGGCACACAAATTCCAACACGCTGGGCACATGGATGTCAACATGCTGGGCACATGGATTCCAACACGCAGGGCACACAGATGTCAACATGCTGGGCACACCGATTCCAACATGCTGGGCACACGGATGTCAACATGCTGGGCACACCGATTCCAACATGCCAGGCACATGGAATGCTGTGACCAGAGGGGTTCAGCAGGAAGGAAACGCTGGACAGATCCCTGTACAGAACCACATTATGGAATGGGGTAAAGGAAAGGGAACAGGGGGATCACAGGAAAGGACTGTGTTCCCAGGGATCATAGGAAAGGACTCTATTCCCAGGGATCACACCAAAACGCTCTGGTGTGCCAGGCCCAGCAGCCTCTGAGCTGCAGCCAGGCGTGGTTACAGCACCCTGAGCAGCCCCGGCCAGGAGCAGGCACTGAACCCGGATTTTCCACGGTTTCCTGGGTTTCAGGCTGCTCTGCACAGCAGCAGAGATGGTAGAAGCGTGTTCTCTGTGCCACACCAACCACAGGCACCCCCGACACAGCACTCACTATGGTGGATGGAAACACCCTCAACAATTCATTTGCCTGATCATTCCACACAGGTATTTCCAACTTTTTTACACACTGCCAACTGCCTTTCTAAAACCAGACACAGAAACAGCCAAAAGCCAAGAGGCATCACCACAGCTCCATTTCTGATGAGTCTGTAAAGCCCACCGGTGATGTCAGGAGCATAAAACCTGAAATGCTGAGCATTAATGCACTTTGCGTCAGCCCCTGGAAGGTGACTGGGCACACTGCTTATCTGGAATCGTTACAGGGCTCAGAACAAAAGCACTCAAGGATTTAGGAAAGATGATTTTTCCTAATTCAGCCCTGGCTGAGGATCCTGCAGGCCAGTTAAGGAGTGGCACTGGTCCCCAGCAGCAGGACCAGTGCCCACCCTCCCCGAGCTGGCACCGGAAAGAAGGACTCGCTGCTGAGGGCATGGATTACGAGAAGCTGAGAGGAAAAAATAAGATCCCACTCACCCCTGCTGGGGGCAGGGGCAGGGCTGGGAGGGAGAACGGCACATTCCCAAGGAATTAATTTCAGGAAAAGGTGATCTCACCGCAAGCAGCCGAGGCACAAAGAGGCGATGCCCCATGCCCAGAAGTTCCAGCACCCGGCACGCGTATTCATTCACCAGCTTGCTCCTCTCGTCGTGCATGTCCTGCGACTTCTTGGCGGGCGGGGTGAGCTTGGCAGCCGGGCTTTTGCAGGGCACCCCCTCTTCCATGAGCAGGAGGCAGCGAGGATCCGGCGCGGGGAGAAGGGGCTTTGTGAGCGGCGATTTCCCCCGGAGCAGGATGATCCGAGCAGCCTCCAGCCTCCGAACGGGCTCGGGTGGCCGCTCCAGCAACGCCCCTCGGCCTCTCTCTCAGCAGCAGAAAAGCATCTTTGCTAAGAATCCAGGAAAAATATGATCCGCCGCGCCGGCTCGGCCAGAGTCCGCAGGAGGGGTGAGAAACGAACCCGAGACAACATGGATGTGGAAATGCACATGAAAAGCAGGAAGATGGCAGAGGATGGGCGCAGGGACGCGGGGCTGGGCACAGAGCAGGGCCGGGAGGATGCTCAGCGAAGGGATGAGCTCATTGCAACCGCGCTCCACCGCTCACAGCACCGGCACCAACGGGAGAGAGGGGCTGGAGCAGGGGAGGAGGAGAGGAGGAGGAGGAGGAGAGGAGGAGGAGGGGGTGCCTGGGCACCGGAGCCTCTCGGGGGAGAATGCCGTAATGGGAAGCCAATGGTGAGCGCGGGCAGGCGCTCCCACCCCGCCGCCCTCCGCCGCCTCCGTGCGGGGTTTTGGGGATGTCGGATCCCGGCTTTCAGTGCATCAGCTCCTGCTGCATTCCCCCGGCGGGGTCCGGCCGCCCAGCCAGTGCCATCGCTGCGTGTTCATCCTGTTCTGCGGGCTGGGACACGGGCACGGCGTGGGCAGGGCAGGGCAAGGCAGCAGAGCCCCCTCCCCTCCCCAAAGGCGAGCGGGAGGGGACCAGGACATCGGGATGTGCCCGGGAAGCCACAGCCCGTCCTAGCACACTGGATGCAATTAAATCATCGAAACCCCATCATTTCCAGCGCGTTTCCACAGCCGGGGACGCCGCACAGAGAGAATGATGTCAGCGCCTGGATGGGTTCGGAGAACGGCGGCACGTTTGTAAGGAAAGGGAGTGATGTCACACCTGGAGCTGGGCAGGGGACACCCAGTGCCTCTGCCACCTGCCAAAGGCAGCCACTGCTCCATGCCAAGGTCTGCATTTCAGAAAACTCGTCCTTATGCTCCTTCCTTTCTGATCTGCTTCATTATAAAACGGGGTGTGTACCAGGACAACACCCATTTCCAACCGGAACAGACAGAAAATATCCCACACTCCTAACGTGAATCGCTCCTTTCAAACATAAAGGCGGTGATTTAAAATATTGTGAGTAGCTCTACAAATCTAAACCACGCTAATGGCAAACGCTTCCGTAGATGTGTATTGAAACTCTAAAACTCATTTGTCTAATGTACCAAGAAAAAATTATTTATGTAAAATATTTAGACAAGGTAAATGTCTGTAGGATGGGGTCAGTGATTTAAAATAAGAGACATGTTAATGAGTAGCTAAAATAGGAAAATCACGGACAATTGTTGGTTGAGGTGACACCTGAAGGAGCTGGGGAAGCCTTAAAGCAGAATTCAGAGGTCAGAGGCAACAGGAGATGCCAGTGAGGCCTCAGGGACGACTGAAGCCACAAAAGCACCTGTAAATAAATGTGCAGCAGTGACCGGGCTGCTCTGAGAGCTGCATTAAACCCCTCACCTCGCACAGCACTGCTCTGCAGTGAAACTCTGCAGCTCTGCCAGGCTCAGATCAGGGTGTTCACCCAGGGACAGAAGCCACAACCAACGCACATTTCACATTTCCTATTTCACTGCAGTTCAGGACTGTGATGGGAACTCTCCCTTTCTCTCCAAACTCCAGCCAGCTGCAGTTCCAGAGGTTCTGGTTCACTTCTCAGCCTGTTGCACAGGCAGCACCGCAGTGCCAAACCCAGCACATCACCAGATTTTACAACTGCAGGGAAAGGGTTGAAAGGAAAAAAAGGAGCTTTGCCTGTTCTTTCTGAGCTCTGTTTCAAACACGTGCTGGTATTCTAGGAACATCAGGTTCCACTTCCAGATGTGAATGAAAACATGGCTTAAAACACTAAAAAAAGGAAGAAATAAGAGCACTACAGCTGTGGGTGTGGGGAAGGAGGTCACAGAGCTGAGCAGGGTCACCAGTGACCTGGGGTAAAACAGGCAGGAGAATGGAGAATTCAGACTAACCACAATGTAAAGTGAAACTAATAATTCCTTACTGCATAAGCCAGATTTAATCAGCCAAAAGCTCTGATCCTTACAGAAATTCAGGTTTGGTTCATCTGGGTAAGGTCTGGGCTTACGAAAAACGGAATTAACTGGTTATTGAATAAAGTCTGTAAGTCTAGAAATTTGTAATAGGATCCAACAGTTAGAGGTTAAAACCGGCTGAATTCAGGTTATAAATGAGGTGCAAATTTTTAGGAATGAGGAAAATGAACTACAGGATTATCTTCCCAAGAGATGTAGCCTACTCGGATCATAATATTTTTTACATCAGGCATGAGTTTTTTTTTTTAAAAAGAGGTCTCAAATACAAAAACTTCCTTGACTAAGAAGATCTCCTTAATTATCAGCGGAAATCCATTGTTCCATGGTTTTGAGAAACTCCTTCCACACAGTGTAAGAGTGAACCACCATTTTTACACTTCCTTCTTAGAATTTATTTCTTTTTCTTTGCACATGTGAAGATTTTCATGCTTTTGATTTCCAGCAGAGAAACAAACCAGTCGATGACACGAGGGATTAGGAAGTGTGCTGGCACTGGAATGCTGCACTTTCCTCCGTCATTCTCAATTCATGGCCTTAACTGGGGTTTTTAGAATGAAAATATCAATGCTGCTCGTTGAGTTGTTTTAAACCACAGATTTTTAAGCTTTTTCCACACTGGGGTTCTCTCCACACCCCAGTGCTTCACTGCATTTTCCACTGACAGAAAATGAGAGGTGAGGAGTTGGGTTTTCATCCATTCAGGTGCAGTTCCTACATGATCAGGTCAGTGACTCCCGGTGTCAAACAGTGCCACCAGCCGGGGACCCCGGGCAGGCTGTGGAGCACAACATTTGGGTGCTACAGGAAAAAAATAACCCTGTTTTCCTTCGATAAAAAATCAGATTAATGCCCAAGCCGTGGCTGTGACAGCTCGAGCTTCCCCCCTCTGGCTGTGCGTTGCTACCAGCATGCTCGGGGTGTGGCAGGAGGGAAGAGGAAGGATTCCTGCCTGTTTTAAATGTTCATTTCCCGAGGATGGCGGCTCCAGGGTGCCTCAGGAACTGCTCTGTCATTGCCAAACCAACCAGCGGCCCCTGTGAGCAGCAGCGGCTGCAGCTGTGAGACCCAGCACGGAGAACAGGAGTTCCAGGTAAAAACCTCTCTTCCACTGCTGTTCAACGAGGGATCTGGATGCCCACACCTCTCCAGGAGCCAGGAAAACGGCACTGACGCAATGAACACCCCAGGACTCCACCGATGAAGGAGTCCCTCATCCAAATTTCCAATAATCCAGGAGACTGAGGATGCAAGAATAACGGCTCTGTTTTAACACAGAACAGATCCTCAGGAGTTGTTTTCACCCACTTCAGAATCAGGGACAAACAGGAGCTTTGAGAGATGGTTTTTAAAGCAGTTTTTCTGCAGCAACTCAGGTTCTAGAACTTGGAAAGAGCAGCACGCTAAACCGCTTTGCTCCTCATCATTAGGAGAGATTATGAACACATTTGAATAGGAAAAAAAATACTTCAGTTCTCACCTGCTTCCCTCCCTAAGAGAAGAGCAGTTCTTGCTGAAAGGAAATGATAATTCCAATTCAATGGTATGGAAGCACCAGCTCTGTGCCACTGTGGAACTGTGCTCTCAGTGAGAGTTTCTGATCTAGAACCTTGCCTTTCTTACCTCGATTTCCTTTGTTCTTCTTGGCTGCACCACAGAAATCCTTTCTCAGGATAACACCTCCTCTACCATTTTTATTTCGTTTCTATTACAGCTACAACAGGCAGCTACAGCATACACAGATGTAACTGCTACAAGGAGAATTAAACCCAACTCTGAAACTCAGGAAATTGTTAAAAATAAGAGCGACAAATTACTTTACTGGATTCTCCTCCTCTGGAATATCCAAACAGAAATGTTCACCCAGAGAAGCAGCAAATCATGGGGTATGTATAAAGGAAAAGACTGAACACTTATGGTTAAAAGAAACTGGGCTAATTATTCAACAGGGAAAAAATTTCCTTGTTTACTGTATGACACCCGTGAATTAAGATAAAGAGTATTTCAATATTTTAATTGAATAAAACAAAATAAATTTAAAAAAATGACTTACCTTTAAAAGGGCCAAAGCTACATGGAAGATGATGTTCATACCCTGAAAATGAGAAGGAGGAGACTCCAATCAGTGCCAGCACACAAACCCCTCTCCACACTTACCACTGTGGCATCCAACAGTGCTGGGAGGCCCTGGGGAGCTCCGGGGGACAGGATTTCGGTCAAGTAACCACGTTTAGCTATGGTTTATCACGCACAAATTTCATACTCAAACTGAAAAAACCCCAACATACAACAAAGGCAGCCCCAGGAGGACACAGGACACCTTTTTTCACTGCTCTTAGCCAAAAGTCAGAACTGTTTCCGAGCCAAACAAGGCTCTCTGTATCCAACAGCTGCCTGCTGGCTTGCAAAAGCTGGAAACGCAAAGGCAGGAAATGCAGTCAGTGACAAACACACGGACAAAACACATTTATCTGAAGATTAAAGAAGTCTGCAGCCTGCGTATGTTGGTAATTTGAGATTACAAACAGCTTTGTCTTCATCCCAATATGAAAGATCCACATGCAATTCTCATTTGCTGCTCCACGCACTCGGTGTTCAGACTGCTCTCCTCGATTATGTTCTCCAAATTTCCCTGCCTCGTTTAATGGCACGACAAATCTTTTCCCACAGTGGCTCCCTGAGCTGGCATCCAGAAACATCCCCACAGATTTGCACACAAGTAATTCTGCAACTATGTTATCTTGTGGTGGGATAACAGCGAGACTCTGACAAGGCAACGTTCTCCAAGCCATTTCTGCCTCTGCAACTCAGCGTTTTTCCAAACCTCTTCCTGAAAGCCCGAGACCGTGTTCCTGTAAAAATCAGCTTTTATAAAATGGTGCTGAGGCTTTACAGAAGCTTTCTCAGGAATGAATTGGATTTTTTACGTCGATAGTACGGTGCCTCGAAGGGACTGTACCATTAACGAGCCCTGCAAATGCTGCGGCATCAGACACGATGAATATTGCAACACTGAATTACTCTGCAAGTCACGGCATTATCATTTGATAACAGAGTGGTTCTTCCCGCTAGAGGTCACAATTGCAGCAGGACTGAATCCTGCTTCATCACTAGGAAACCCTGCTTACAAATGGGGTAACAATTATTCAAGTTATTCGGCTTTATGCGCTCCTTTTTAACCGAAAATTTAGAAAAATAGAAATCCGGTTCTGACTTTCAGTCACGGCACTGCTGATACCAGAGCTCCAGCAGCAGTGAAATAAGGTCACAGGACTTTCAGTTTATTCCAAGTATTAATCCAAAGTCAACAGTTAATTCCACACAGTTATGCCATTCACAACTTTCCATTCTAGCAGAGAGCACTGACAAGAACGTACAACCTGCAAACGAGAGGAATATCCACAAGGCAGCACAAACACCACGCTTCACTCTTAACAAACTGAGCAGATTTTGTTATGTTACGAGTAGGAGTACTACATCTAATAGTTGGACTGCTGAGGAATTCGTGTCCTGTGAATTTTCTGCGGAAGTTTTGTGAATTTCACAACCAGAAAGTGAAATTCTTTCACATTTCATTTCACAACCAGAAAGAAATGAACACTGGCTCTCATTTCTTTCTGAAGTTTTTTTTTCTGATCGGTCTGAAACCGACGCTGTTCCTGAATTCAAAGGAATCAAACTCTCTCCTGGTACTCCTCTTACACCATCACTCTTCACATAAACAAAAAATGCAGCGGAAATAAAAGTTTCTAACTGCCCTGAGAATCCCCATCTCCTTTTTAAGCCCCGCCAGGCCAAGGGCAGCTCCCAGACCTGCTGCTGTTACTGGAGAGCTTGTTCAGGGCTCAAACACCCGAAAATCAGAACACGGGAGAACTGAAACCCTCCCTCTCCGCTGTCCTGAGCAGCACTGATAACCCCTGATCCGCACACCGGAGTTATTTACCCTCGTTCAGGCAGGACTGCTCCTCCACAGCCGAGTTGAATGATTGTGATGATGAAAAAGAAGGCTCGGCTAATTTTCCCGCAATCTCGTATTTAAAACCCTATTTAATTTACCACACAGCGATTTATAAGCTCCAGCCTGAACTTCTTCAGCTGTTTCAGAAGAAAGACTGAAAATACCAGAGTGCAGCAGACGTATAAATCATGGGGAGCAACATCCCTGCAGGGATTTCATAATGGGAACACAGGAGTGCACACAAATCGTCCAGGAGGGGAAGGAGAAGGGAGCCCACATGAAACGAGCTTTGGATAATGGCTTTTTAAAACCAAAGGTCAGACGTTTAACCAGGCATTTTGAAATAAATGCTGTGTGTCTTGGGGATGGTTTTTATCCCATATCTGATTTTTTTTTTGGTTTTGTGGCTGGGATGGTCACTGCCCGGCTCCGGGAATATCGGGATGTTATATCCCACAATATTTAAGTGTTGTTTAGGTGTTACTGATGGACCCTCCCAAGCTTGGGTAGAGGCCTGGAGAACTTTAGGAGAGCTCAGGAAACTCAGGAGGTTTGGAGAAGGAACAAGCCCAGTTCAAAGCAATGAATTTGGGACGGGAAGGGTCAGCAAAGGGGGAATGCTGGAGTTTGTGCCACATTACAGCCTCCCCACAGCTCCTGCTAACACTGACCATCCCCTGCTTTCCACACCCTCTGCTTACTCCAGAAGCAAAAGCATCATCTAGCAGCAGAGCCCTTCACACCTACTGGTGCTGGGATGAACCCACCATCCAGGAAATCCCCATTTAATTAATGAGATTGTGCTCCACAGAAGCATCTCCTTCTCTGAACTGTCTGTAAAAGCACTTTTAATTTCCAGCCACGACTGGAGACAATGTTCTCGCAGGCAAACCAGTGAAACTCTCTCTCATGACATCACAAAAATGCAATTATACACGTGCACTGGAATTAAGACTGGCTGAGAGTAAAGGGAAATCTCACTATGGTAACTCTGCCCTAGTGAGGGGTTCCCCAGTCCCTGAACCCCCTCCAAAGCCCAGATCCCTGGTGCAGATAGAACTCTCTGAGGAGTCCTCCCTTTGAGTCCCCTGCACTCTGGAACAAGATGAGTTTTGAAAAGGCCTGAAAAGGAGGCTGGGGACAAAGAGCAAACCGAGCCTGGCGAAGATGCGATTCTCTGGGGCCCCGTTTGCATTCAGGGAGGTCTCTGCGACAGAAAGGCTGCCTGGGGCTTCCTGCTGAGAGAGGAGGCAAATTTATTCATCTGACCCAGCAAATCTGCCCAGAGGCCGGAAAAAAGGAAGTCAGGGGGCAGCAAAGCAATACTTGCTCGGAGCAAAATTCACCAGCCAAGCACAGAGCTGAGCGAGGCCAAACAGCTCAGCCGTGTCTATCCAGACAACATTGGAATTTCTCTCCTGTTTCAGAGCTTCTGTTTAATGACAGAAGCCTCAGGAGAAGCCAGGCTATATTCAATACATTCAATATCAGCATCTCTGCCTCTCCAACCCAGCCCCCTGACAGACCCTCCTCTGGTTACACAGCAATATCAAAATATAAAATACCCTCAGCACCATCCTCACCAACAAAAAGAAGTGAAACTCTTTTAAGAAAAAGGAATTTAATTCATCCATGTCTTTATCTGTGGTTTTTTCTCCCTAAATATGCATGACATGTAAAAGGAAACAGTGATAAAATATTGCCTAAAGTTCAGCACCAGGTAAAAAAAAGATACAGAATCAACTGAGCACCTCCTGAAGGGCTGGGAAGTCTCCAGCCCCACGCGACATGAACCTCTTCCAGCTTTCTAATAACTGCATTTTCCTCTCTTTACAGGGAGACTGGCTGTTCAACTGCAGTTACCTTGACATTGTTTCATAATTCAGAAGTGTTTCATAATTACGTGCTCAGTTGCAGAGCCTTTCAGAGGAGCTGCAGAGGGTAATTGGGGTTACAGACGCCAAAGGAGAATGAAAATTCTGTTTCTGTTTTGGACGGGCTCCAGCAAAACCATTACTGGGCACCTCTGAGATGCTGAGAGCACGGAGGAAACTTCAGGAATGTCACCAATGTCTTTGTTTTGGTGACAACACGAATAGATGGTCTGAAGCTCCCATCTCCCTCCGGAAGCAGCCCTGGAACATGCTCTGCAGGGGCATCCCTGTTAATTAACATCTTTCAGGCAGAGTTTGTGGAGCTGGTACATTTATTTTAGTTCAGTGACAGGATGACTGAAGGAAAAAAGGTTAAAACTGCTGCTCAGACAAGGCACAACACGAACCAGCGGGCTTTGTGTAAACAGCAGATACAGCTTGCTTACGAAAGGAAAAAATCAAACAAACCCCAAGTTACAACTCTGGCTGGTGCTGTGTGAGTACAGCCGAGTTCTCAGACACTGGTGAGTCCCCGGGACTCCACACACATCGCCTGTGCAACAACTCACCAGGAAATGCTGCAACACAGGAAAGAAAAAACCACAGAAATCCCTCCCCTGACCCTGAGATTCTGTGAAAAATACACAAACCCAATTAAAACCAGCTGATTGAATCATGAGAGAAGCAGGTACCAGGGAGAGGGCAAAAACAGCACCAGGGGATTCTGTATTGTGTCACTTTTCTGCTTTTGCAGCATAAACCAGCACACAATAAATACCAGGCAACCACGAACCTGTATTAGTGTGATCCCCCATGAAATTTTGTTTGTTTGGTTGCTTTGAAAGGAAATAAATGGGATTTAGGAGTGAATGTTTACATGTTTTGGGTGGTTTTCATGGCATTTGCTGCTGAGATGTTGCTTTGAAATTAACATTTGTTTCCCTCCACCTTCCATGGCTGTTTGCAAAGAATAAAAATTCCAGCCACAGAACTTTCAGTCTTTTTCACGCATCCAACTGCTCCCCTGCACGTGGTGTTTCTGCAGCGGCACATTCCCGGTTCCAGCAGCTGCTCAGGGCTGGCAGCTTTGGTAACCAAACCACACACTGACACTGCTCTTCTGCTTTGCAGAGCTTTGAACTGCAGGGGCTTTGGGCATTTCTGTCCCTTTTCCCAAAACTGATTAAGGCAGGGACAAAGAAAGGGGCCTAAATCCCCAGGAGACACATGCAAGGAGAGAAGAAGAGGCCTCGTGTCTCTTCAGGTGAGACAGGAGCTCCAGCACTAATATGGAAGCAGGGAATGGCTCTTGGATGTGCTCAGGGGAGAAGGAATCTTCCAGATCCCCGTTTTCCTGAGAGGAGACGAGGTGAGGGGTCAGAACATCTCTCGACAGAGCTGTGCCTCGTTCCCCCTCCCCTAACAGCTCACACACCACAAAGACAAACTCCTGCCCACCCAAAATCAACATCTGCCCCCTGCACTCAGCGTGACCTTCTTCCCACTGTTTGCTCCTCATCCTCTCCCTGTCCCTACCTGGCCCTCATCCCTCTGAACCCTGACTCTGGTCTTCCCTTTCCAACAGTGACTGAAAGGCAACGTTCACATTTTGATTTTACTGTTTAGAAAATTGGTAGCAGCCCCAGTTCCAAGCACAAAGCCACGGGAAGTGTTTGGGCACGGGCACACTGCTCTCCCCTCTCCTTCAAAAACAGCTCCCAGATTAGCTCAGCTTCCTGGAGCTGCTCACAGAATCACCCTCCCATTTGGGATGCTTCCCTTCGGTTACTCCTGAAGTGTTCCTGCAGCCTGCCAAGCCTGTTCGGGAATGCTGCTATTCCAGCACAGCAGATGGCACCAGCGGCAAGGAAGCATTATGGAAATTCAGTGTATTCCTAGAAAAAACAACCAAGTGAACATCAACGAGCAGGTGGCTAAAATATTTCATGAGCAGTGGGGAAAAGTAACTCAGAGACATGGCGTGAACGTGGCAGCAGATGTGTCACCCTCTAAAGCCCAAAGTCATTCAAACCAGTCCCTCATCTTTGGCACCTCTTTCACCTCGATCTTCGAACGTTTCCTGAAACAGAAGCAGCCTCAACATTTAGGAGCACAAAATCCATCAACATCACCCAAAAGGGACCTTCTGTCCTCCTAAATTATCCTGGATTGCAGATTGTTGGAGGCTGTTTTTCCTGTGCTCGTGCTGAGCATCGATCCTCAGCCTCGTTATTCTGGGGACAGACAAGCAGCAGCCACGAGTGGGAGACACAGAAATTCTGGCCGCTCACAGCACAGCTGGACAGCCGTGAGTAAAGGGTTGTGCTGAACCCTGTGGCTCTCTAGAACCTCTCAGTGTTCTCCATTAACGCACTCTCCTCCTTGGCCCAAGGCTGAATTATTATAAATTCTGTCAGAACGTTTCGTGTCGCCGGTCCTCATGGCAATGCAGAACATGGTATTGCTGCTGCTGACTGAATTTCATATGCAAACAACTTATAATGCTTATAACTTTGTAACTTTGAAAAGAACTTCCAATTGTTTATCACCATAATCTGAATATTTTAAACACACACGTCCAAAGGCTTTAAGAGGTTCCTCGTGCAGCAAACACACAATCAAGTCCTACACCCTCCTTTCTTTTTAATTTCAGCAGTACAGAACGTGGTGTTACACACCTCCACTACTGCTGCTGCTGACTGAATTTTATATGCAAACACCCTGTAATACTCATAACCTTGTAACTTTGAACTTAAAACTGTTTATCATCATAATCTGAGTGTTTTAAACACACATGTTCAAAGGCTTTAAGAAGTTCCTCATGCAGCAAACACACAATCAAGTCCTACACGCTTCTTTCTTTCTTTCTTTTTACTTTAGTTTCTGTTCCAGTGCTGAAAGGCCCCCACAGCAGATTACAGCTGCAGTCATCAAATGAATTAGGCTAAAATTACTTTTCCTGGGGATTTAAATAACTCATCCAACCACATGAAAACCATCCAGGTCTAGTGAACCTGCGGTTATCTCCACTGCAGAGCTCCCGCTTCTGCAGCCAAGAAGATGACAGTGGCTGAGATGGCAATGCTGAGAGCAGCGTTACCTCTGGACATCCACATTCACATTCCAGTCATCCATCTGGAGTCTGAGAAAACCTATTCTCCTCCTTCTTTAATTAGACGCTAATTCTAGCAGCCTGGGAAAGCAATCCTGCCCAGTCTCCTCACAGGAACCAGCGTGGCTGACAGGGGCAGCAGCGGGGCTCAGCTCCCCGGCAGGCCTGGTGCGAAGGGAGCGGGCAGCAGGGAGGCACGGCATAAATGCCAACATTTATTTGTCTTTATTCCTAAAAGGAAAACAAACACACGCTCCTGGCCTTTTGCAAGCAGCACTGCCTGCACTGGGGTAAACAGCACTGAAACAACGCCGACAGCTCCAGCACAGGGCTGGGCCTGCTCAGAACTGAAGCCCAGCTTTCCATATGTTGTTACTGAACGAGATTTTATTTCTAGCCAGCCCGTTCTGCTGTTTCGCAAGATTTCTTATCATATTCGTAACTGGAAGGGTTAACAAATGTGGATAACATGGCAATAACAAGTCATTCCAAAAAAGTTCAATTTTCCTTTCCTTATAGATCTACGAAAGATAAACAACCGTGCACAACCCTTTCTTTAATCCACATTTCATCTCTGCGCAGATTTACGGAGGAAGTGGGCTTGTTCCTGACTCCATTCCCGAGGAAGTTTAATAAATGGAAACGTTAATCTGTTCTTTCTCAAGGCTGTTGAAGGCACCGCAGAAGAGTCTGACAGTGACGGATACAAAATAGGTTGTTATGGGCTGTAACAACCGGCCCCAAGTGCTGCCATGGGGCAGAAATCAAAACTTCAGCACCAATATTTGTAATTCTGCCGTGATTTTCAATGTTTTAGCAGGAAGGAGAGCTCCAATAACCAGATCTCCGTGATGTGGAGCCATGCTTTGACTGTCAGTAGCACCACACTGTTCACATTTTAGAAGATTTTTAAAGTCACCTCTCAGCCAGTTTCTCAAAATAGATTATAAAAAGTATTTTACACATTATTCTGAAAGTAAAAGTTGATAAATAAAGGCCAAGGAGTGAGGGTATCCTGGCTCAGTTCCCCCTTCTTGCCCTGTGCAAGGCTCTTCCACTCTTTGCCATTGGCTGGATTAACAAACATGAAATAATTTCATATTCAAAACTGATAATGATTTGCATCCCTCTGCATCCAGTCATGATCACAGAACGCAGCTTGGTGGTCAAACTGTCACCTCAGGAGTCAAATAACACAGTCAAATTTATGTCTTATGACACTAAAATAAACAACTGTGCCAGCCCAGAAAGGGCAGCGGGCAGTGGAGGTTTTTGCACGTTCCCTGAAAGGAGAGAAGCACCATCCTTACGTATTTTATATCCCCAAAAACTGCCCACAAAAATAGCCTGATCAGCTTAAAATTGAGTATACCCACAGTGTTTCAGGATTCTCAGCTAATAATGGAATGACAGCTTGAGCTCTGCGCCTCCTTTCCTTTTGTATACATCACAAAAGGTTAAAGAATTTCCTTTTTTAAGCAGAGAAAACAATCATGCCAATTTTAAAAACTCTCATGGATTATCTGCCAGCTGGTTTGGGTTGTTTTTCTCTCCTAAATGCCTGCTGAAGGTCATCATTTAGTGTTTTTAAAACAAACATTTTCATTTTAAATTGAGTATTTTAAAGCGCGAAATAAAATCACAACTGTTTGATATTCTGTAGCACACCGAGGTGCAGCTGTGGGACAGCTCTGAGTGACAGGAGCTTCACCTGGAGGAGCTGCTATTTCTGAGCACGACTTTCAATAAATAATTTCAAACAGAACAAAAGGAGACAGCGGAGCCGAGCAGTGTGTTCAGTAACATCGTGTCACGTTGACAGATAAGAGTGACAAGTCCAAACACAACTCTGCGCTTCATCACCAAAGATGTTCTGCGGTGCAAACAGAAACGGCACCGGGGAAAGACAAATGGAACGGCTGGAAAAGGCAGCAAAAGGAACTTTGTGGAAACATCTCCAGGCCCCACATTCTGCTGCAATCACAGTCAAACCTTCACCTGCAGCAAGAAATTGGTGTTTTTATCACAAGCAGCTGAGCTTTACAATCTGTACCAGGGCACTGTGGTGCTGTACCTGCCGGGGAGCCCAAAATTCTCCTCAAGCTTGTCACAGGGAAGCCAAAGAATTCCAAAATGTTTCATTTCTGTGTGAGGATGGGTGACAGGTTCTGCCCCAGAGTTACTCAGGCAGTATTCTAAGGCCACTGGACACTGAAGTAGTTTGGAGGGTTTGTTCATGTCCTCAACAGCCCGGTGACAACTTAAAAAATAATTTAAAAATAAAAGGAGCTAAGAAGACAACAGAATGAACACTAACCAGTTTCCCTTTCCCCAGCATGGTCTAATGCTGAACTTTCTCACCTTCTCCTTGGATTTCACCTCATTTCCCACCCCAACTGCCCCCCACACACTGAGGTAACACTGCCAGTATTGCCCTGCCTTGTTTGGGTAACTGAGCACCAATCTGCAGAGTAAGAAATACTCCCGAGGACTGAATCCTACCAAGGCACGTGCAGCAAGCCTGAAGATTCTCTGAGAAAATACTGCACAATACAGATTAACCAAATGAACCAGAGTCAGCAGTGTTTTGTACTCGTGAAGCCTTCACCAAAGAAATTATCAAATATTTTATCTATCTGTTTACTTTCATGTTTGAAATTGGAGAGGAAATCGGTGACAGGTTTAGAAGCAGCTGTAATGCCAGGGATGCTCTGACTTCCCATCTGGTGTTTTACCAAAATAAATATTCTGGATTATCAGCCTGTTCTGCCAGGCTTTAGAAGGAAGTGCAGCTGTACCTGCAGTGCAGACAGACCCTGTTTGGATCTGAGTTGTGTGTTCCTGGCTGGAACAGCAGCGAGAGAACCAATGGCAGGAGCTCCATGCAGTTCTGTTTTCAGTTTTCTCACCCCTGGTTTCAGGTCAGGCCACCAAAGCCACCAGAGCTCCACTGTCACTGTCTGGGCACCCTGAGCCAGCCATCTGCAGAGCTCTCCTTACTCGGTGTCATCAAAAAATGACAATTCCCACCTCTGAATAATCATTAACAAATGAAACGAACAACAGGCGTGTGCACCAGACACTCCTAATTAGATCCCTCAGCAAAAAAACGCGGCAATCCACAGCTGGAATTTTAAACCCAACCCAGTGCTTCACTGAACACCTTCTGTCCCATGCAACCACGGCTTCTACATTACACACATTTTATAATTAAGCAATAAAGGACCTCAACAAAAGGAAATAAAACAGGAAGAAACAGTGATGGAGCAGAGGAAGGGCTTTCTGGCTCAGTGTTTTTTACCTCACAGAGCAGTAAGTCAATGATGTGGAAGACCATGCAGAGCGGGAACTTGGCAGTGAAGAGCGTGAGGAACCACTGGGATGCATACATGTGAGCTTCCAGGTTGAGGTCCGAGAAATGGCTGTGCAGGTCTGGGAGCTGCTCCTGCAATAAAGGAAATAAATAAATGTTTTGGTGTTACTCATTGATCCGAGCTCGTCATCCACACTTCCAGAAAGGACCAGGGGTGTTAAATACCAAAAACCACAGCAAAGGGAAAGCCTGGCTTCTTCTGAGCAATGGAAATGTTTCCTGCTGAATTTCAGTGCCCATGGTTACAGCTTTCAGCGAGACAGCCACAGTGGATTCTATCACAGTACCAGAGAACAGACTGAGATTATACTGAGAAATTGCAAAACTTTCAACAGCTGAAAGGCAGAGCAGTTGCAAAATCTGTGTCATGGTGTGTATTTTTAAGTTATTCCTTTGCTGTGTCTGGCTAAAAATGCTTCTGCCACGAAAACCAAGGGCTGCTGGAATGATTTCTCTAACGAGGAGCACAAACAAGCAACACAAAATAAGCCCTGAAAATCCCACTGAGCAGTGATGCCATGGTTATTTAATGAACTATCTTTGTTAAAGAGTATATTTGCTAATAAAATCTGGTTTGTTTGTTAATAAAAGTCTTTGTGAACATATGTAAATATCGACAGGACCACATGCTGAGGTATCACATTAATTAGTACACAATTCTCCTCCATCAAGTATGAAATATGCACCATTTGACATCTGAAAAAACACCATTAAATTAGCAATAGCCTGTTTTTGTTGGGTTGCAGTGTCTCACAGACACTGGAAGAACTGACTGCTCAGAGAGGAGCAGCAGGAGTGGTGTGTCAAAGAGAAAAGAAACCAGAAACAGATCTGACTCAGGATGTTTGCATTCAGCTGTTAAACCGCCCTGCTTTGCTTTCACCCCACCTCCAAACGGCGAGGGGTTCAACGTCCAATAAAGCAAAGCATTAATCTCTTCTTCATTTATGAAATAAAAGCATAAAGAATTTGTTCCTCTGGCCCCACCTGCATTAACTTCTCCAGCTGGAAGAATTTGCAATGGAGATCCTCAAAGTTATTTCTGTAGAGGTCCCTCAAGCCGTAGTCATACATGATTTTCACAAAGACACAGAAAGCCTGCTCCTCTGGCATCTGTTTGGAAAAAAACCCCAAAAATAAAGTTAATAACGGAGCTGAGGCTGGGAGTGCCTCTCACAGCTACACACACCCAGACTCCTGCTGCACCATGAATTCAGAACCAGGGATGGATTAGAATTCTCAGCCAAGTCCTGTGAGTGCTGAATTAACCACAATAAAATCTCAAAGGGACTCTTATCCCCCATGAGCACCTGGATTTGGCTCTGTAGGGTCTTCCTTGGAGAAAATGTGGGATCCTATCACAGGTTCCTGTACATCTACATCCCTACAGGTGTCACAGCGTTCTTTCTGTCAAACAGGTGTGAGAACAACCAGCACACAACTCCCAGGCACGTAAAAATGATTTAAAAATAAAAATAAAAAGAATGACAATAAGATAAAAGAAAATAAAAGAAAATAAAAGAAAATAAAAGAAAATAAAAGAAAATAAAAGAAAATAAAAGAAAATAAGGCAACAACTCATGACAGTGATGCCTACTGAGAGAGACGTGGTTAAATGGGAAAAATTCAGGAGAACTGAGGTACAGCCAGCCTCCAGTGAGAACTGTGCTCACCCACGTTCATCCAAACCCCAGGACGTCAAACTCTGAAGTCAGGGTTCCCACAATCCAACTATTAATTAACACGCTGGCTTTGGCAGCAGCCCTACATCCACAATCCTGCTCCATTCTGGGCAGAATCTCCCGTCCAGCAGTGGTTGGAAGGCGGCACTGACCCGAGCTGTCGGAGCCACCCCACACTCAAGATTTGTTGGTTTGAGCCCGCTGCAGCTGAGCTGGTGGGAAGCCCTGTGCCTCGAACCCTCCCCATCATCTCCCCTGTGCCTGCAGGTGACACAGCAGTGCCACCAACCCTCCCCATCATCTGCCCCGTGCCTGCAGGTGACACAGCAGTGCCACCAACCCTCCCCATCATCTCCCCTGTGCCTGCAGGTGACACAGCAGTGACATGAACCCTCCCCATCATCTCCCCTCCCCATCATCTCCCCTGTGCCTGCAGGTGACACAGCAGTGCCACCAACCCTCCCCATCATCTCCCCCGTGCCTGCAGGTGACACAGCAGTGCCAGGCACCGGCAGAGCCCAGACCAAGCTCTCAGGCACATTAAAAACCTGCTTTCTTGAGGAAGCACCAGATTGTAACAAATGAAGACAATTACTGAGACTCGAGAACAACTCCTGAGCTTTCAGGGAATTCACTCATTCAGCCCATTGCCAGTTCCTTATCAAGTACCAGCCAGTGATAAAAGCTCGGTATTTGCTTCAAAGAGAATTTCAGGCCCTTGATATTCCCCTTCAGGGCTTCATCTTTCATGCTCAGCCCGTGATCAGGGCTTGTCTCCAGGGCAGACAGTTTCAGTTTCATTTTCAGAATCATAAAGGAGAGTTAACTGCTCAGCACAAAGTACTGGCTGATGCCTGTCAGGCTGGCCTTGATTTACCCAGGACAAATTCCTGGGAATTCCAAAGCTCCTGATCACTGGTTTATGTGGACGGCATCATCCCCACTGCCAGCATATAAAAGTAAAGGGAAGAAATAATTTTACCCTGCCCAAAAGGCTTGAATCCGCTCTGTAAGACACTGCATGCAAATTTCAGGGGTTTTGGTAAAAATCAATTATTTTTAATGAAATGGCTCATGCACAGGCACAGCTTCCCCACGTGCTCAGTCAGACTCTGGTGCACCAACAGCTCCCCAAGGCAGGGAGATGGAACAGAGCTCGAGAATTTAACAGATTTCTCCCAGATAAAGGAAATCTACATTTCCTTTAGAGGACAGAAGCCATTAATCTCCACGGCCAAAGAGCATCAAGAGGAAAACGAATACAGGCAAATAAATAACAGCAAATCTCTCTCAGACAGCGTGGCTGCAGCAGCACCGATTTCCCAGCTGCACTGGTTAAAGCCCCAAGCTTTCATTCTGCACTTCACTCACATGCAGCAGCAGCACAGCTGCAAGGAAGGACTGGCCCTGGCAGTAGCCAATGTCTTCATCGTACACAGAATAGGCCTGGAAAAAAGGAAAAAAACTCAGTCAGACTGTGTTTAAAATGCACACAGGCATTCCCAACTGTGCTGCCGTCAGTGAGCCTTTCAGAGCCTTCCTCCCACAATAAATAGATAGATAGATAGATAGATAGATAGATAGATAGATAGATAGATAGATAAATAAGGGAGTAAACGTGGTCAGGGGCTTGTTCTGTGGCATTCCAAGGGTGGATACGCTGCCTCTGCGAAAGGAAATAACTGTAACTCAGAAAATGGGACTCTTTTCCAGTCAACAGAAAGAACAAACCTGCAAATTAATCCTGCAGAAATGGTGAAACGAAGAACAAACCTGTAGCATGGGTCAAAGCATCTGTCTATCATATTTCTCCACCCAGGATAGTGGAATGATAACAACACAGACAGTTAACAAAACATAGATAGTTGTCAAGAAACCATGGCCATGTTTACAGCAGAATGTGTGAGAAAGTATCACAGCAAAGAGAAACACTGAGAAACTGCAAAACTCAGGACAACACAAAGCCTAGTTAAATCACTTTAGTTTTTCACTCTGATGGGTGAATGCGGCATTTGTGAGGAATTCTGGAATGACAGGATTTCTGTGAGCGCAGCCTGAGCGCTCCTGCAAAGGTCACTGTTTCTGGACAACTCGGCCAAACATTTCCTCTGGGAAAAGCTGACCTGGCACCTGCAGCTCTCTGCCCTCTCTGCTGCTCCCTGCTCTCCAAGGCTGCCAGATGGGAGTAGTTGGGAGCTGAGTGAAAACAATCCCATCCCATGGAGATCACAGAGAGGAACACCCTCCACTCTCCTTTTAGAATCTCCCGGGACTCACAGACAGCAGGCACAGAAATCCCAAACCCGAGATGTTGAATCCAGCCCCTCTCCCCTTCTCTGTTCAGTGCTGCACTCAGAATTGTTCTGTCTGCAGCAGATTCTGCCCTTGGGAGAGTCTCCTCCATTCATTATTTACATTTGCCAATTCCTCATTAGTACATCCTGCTACTTCCTGATATAATTATACTTACCTATTTTGAAACCATTCGCCTGGCGAGTCTTTATTCATTCAAGCATGAAGCAGTTAATTCTACATTAGTTAGTACATGGTATAAAAAGTTATGATTCAGGTTGTACAGGTATAGAAAGTTGTGATCTAAGTTATATTGGTGTAATTCAAGCTATATATTTATCTTTTAATTTTGACTTAAGTTATCCAGGCATCAGCTGGATGGGGAGGCTGCAGAGTGGGGATGATTTCCTGGGGCAGTCTGAGTGTCAGACACTGAGTGAGGCTCCTGAACAGAGCTCAGCACAGAGCTCTGTGTGCAGGAAACAGCAGCGAGGAAGGGAAAGGGAAATGGCTCTGTCCAAGGCAATCGTTCCTTCTGCATGAACAGAATGAATTCTCCATTATATAACATTCCACAGGATATGCTACATGAATTCCATGAATTTTGGAAAAAAAAAGTGAAATGGCTCCGTCCAAGGCAATCGTTCCTTCTGCATGAACAGAATGAATTCTACATTATAACATTCCACTGGATATTCTACATGAATTCCATGAATTTTAGGATAAGAAGTGTCACAAAACCTGCCTGCCAAAGCCCAGCAAAACCTGCAGCTGGCAGGCAGAAAAGCGCCTGTGTGGCTGCAGGATTCACCTTCTGGGTCTCTCTCAGACGGCAATCTGTCTGTCTGTACGAGATGGACAAACCCACTGATTCGGCACCTCAGTGTGCAAACTGGAGCCCTTTGGAGCGATTTCCATCAGAGGGGTCTGGCCGCTCTGAGAGAAAAGCTCGGCTCACACGCTGCCCGTGGGACGCTCAGCTCTTTTCTCCAGGTAATTATGCACAGGTATCTTTGTTCCACTGCCCAGCAGAGGGTTTGGTTCTCCTGCTCTGCAGATCTCTCCCGAGATCTGAGTAAAGGATCAGAGCAAAAGACGTTCCCAGCCCAGCAGAGCCAGCTCGGGTCTCCTCTCATCTGCACCTCGGCAGATTCCAAACCCAAGGCTGGAAAGGCAGGGCACAAACACCACCTACAGCCCAAAATCTTATTGATTAGCAGCTGGGGCCAGATCAGGGTCAGCAGGGCAGGATAAAGCCACACAGGATCCGGAACACGCTCTGGAACTCCGAGTGCCGGCTGTACCTTGCAGATTTTGTACAGAGATTCCTGCCCGTCCCCTTCCGTGTCCTTGAAATACTCGTGGGCCGGGTAGGTGCGGTGGATGTCGCGTTTAATGACGCTCTCCTGAGCAGAGTCCTGCAAAAAAATAGAGAAAAATCCCGACAGTTAACCCAGTAACAGTGTCATTAAATGTAAAATAAATGGGAATTCCAGGTGTATTCAACAGGGATACATCCAATATCCCTTTACTGATTTCTCCTCCAAAAATGCTGAAAAGAAACTGAAAATCCTTTGCAGCCTCTCATGCAGTTACAGTTTGACAATTTAACAAGAGGAGCATGGTATTTTTTTTTGTCCTGCAGGCTGAGGGTTCAGCTTTAGGACCCTGAGGAAATTACTGGTTATTTAATTGTTGATGTGTTGTTACCACAGATCAAATACTTACAGTAAGGAAAAGAAAAAAAGATATTAAAAAATTAGGCTGTCTCTGTCTTGCAAGTTTTTGTAACACATACCTTGTAGTTCAGCTCCTGCCTATAAATAGATTTTCTTTCAATCATCATCAGCTTTTATTCAGCTGAGAGCATCTAACACTCAGAGAGCACTAATTAACAGAGAAACAGAAACTGAGAGAGCCAGAGGATTATTCTTTAGAGTGTTTTATTTGGAACCCTCTCAGAAGCTGGGGCTGGTGGCTTTTAGCTACGAGATGCCAGACAAGGTGGACCTGGCTGACAGACAGTGACAATTGCACGGTTCATTTTCCTCTAAAAACATCCCAGCAAAATCAGATCAGACACGAAGCAATTCTGCATAAACTCTCCTGTTCTGAAAAACAAAGGACAGCCGTGACCTTTACAGCCTCTGAGGTTTGTCTGCCCTCTCCCTCCGCCGTTCCGCACACGCTCCCTCTCCCTGTGCCACCGATCCATCATTTATTCTCCTCACCCTGCCAGCTCCTCAACAGAGCTGTTGACAGAAGAAAAACCCAATTTGTGCTGCCGGGCACAGGGTCAGCTGCGGACTGCAGCAGGCTCAGGGTTTCACCGCTGCCGTGGAGTGAAACTGTGAATCCAGAGTTTCCCTTCTGCACCCAGCTGGGGCTCTGTGCACCCCTGAGGGGCTCTGGGGACGTTTTTCCCCACGTGAGGCACAGCTGGCACATCTGTCTGTAGATACCACAGGATCAATTCCTATTTCACTCTGTTTGGGGCTTTATTTGGGCCACATGATCTTTAGCAGGTAGGATATCAAGCATTCTTTTGGTAAATGTTGGGGATAATTGTTTAAGCACTGGATTTTGTCTGAGGTTGGATCTGGTTTTTAATGGCTCAGGCTCCACCAGGTTGGCTCCTGGAGGCCACGAGGACAGATCAGCCCAAGTGAAAGCATTATTACCCAGTTTATTCAGGACCATTTCACCTTTTCCTCTGGTATGTGCAGAGGCACGACCTTACAAACAGTCTGTAAAACCCACAAACAGTAAAAGGTAACCAGCAGACTCCTCCATGTAATTTTGTCTGAGTTCCTCCTGGTTTGCTGGTTTTTATCTCAGGTTTCTGATTATGTCTCCTCTGGTAAAGCCACAAATGTATTGGTAAAGATTGGGAAAAATGCTCTCATAATCAACCTGCAATTGGACATTTGGGTGTTTCTGACGCTGCCACCAACCCGGGGCAATCTCCAGCAGCAAGGGGAAGGGTTTAGGGCTGTGTCTGACAAACACAACTGAGCACAGGCACAGGGACATTCCTGCCAGCTGAGCGGGTCACAAACAGACCCTGCTCAGGAAAAACCAGACAGAATGAGCCCGTTTCTTTCTGGAAATGCCAACTGCTGTGGTGAACATCTGCAATGTGCATTCTGGCACCGTGAAGTTCCCCAAACTCTTTTATAGCCATGACCCACAGGCAGGTGCAGCTGGTCTGATGATTCCCCTAAAGGACTTTGTTCCCAAAAAACCAAATTCATTATCTTAACACTCAGAACAATCACTGATCAGGGCATCAGCAGCACTGAGCCTCAGCAGAGCTTCACCTTCTCAAGAGCGAGAAGGAAAATGAATGTCCTGCTACAGAAAGGGGTTACAGCTCCTCGCAGGGAGATGAAGCAGAGGGAGAAGATTAATGTCCCTTTATAGGAATGTCTTGCTCAGATAGGATGGAAAAGATGGAAAGCATCAAACCTCGATAAAGCCAGACCTGAGTCTAAACACAACGTGGTACAAAGTTTTCCATGCAGGACCCGCAGCTTCTTCTGCAAAGAATCCATGAGCATAAACACAGGGCTCTATTTATAGGAAAACCCAAAAAC
This sequence comes from Pomatostomus ruficeps, assembly GCA_013400735.1. NCBI lineage: Eukaryota > Metazoa > Chordata > Aves > Passeriformes > Timaliidae > Pomatostomus > Pomatostomus ruficeps. The sequence goes on along the minus strand of VYZT01014634.1, from coordinate 31,200 downwards.
GTGTGGCCAGGAAACACCTGGAGTGTCTCAGCCCTCTGCTCTCCCCCATGACAGCGCCATTCACCCAAGCTTGCTCTGAATCAGAAAATATTTTATCACCAAAGCTGTCAAAAGTATTTGACTTGAAGCACAATTTCTGACAAATCTGACAGAAAACCAGGATGTTCCATTCATAATGAAAATTCAAATAAATAAATCACTATGCACGCCTCAGTGTAAGGCAGGGAGCTATTGATTTAACAGATAATTCTAGTTTTAGAATTGAAAAAGCTTTTATCAAAGATTTTTTATCCCCATTAAATCTCCCTGCACACTGTTGGCCCTAAAACCCAGTGCAGGCCGAGAGTGGCTCAATCAGCAGTTAATGATATTAAACTTCCCAGCCTGGTATTTTTAGTTCAGCCTCGCTTTGTGGGATAGGAAAAAAAAGACAAAATATAGAAGTTCAGCCTCAAGACAGAGTTTAAAATTATCTCCAGAGTTTTCCTGAAGCTAAATTTGCTGTTTCAAAGCAAGTGGTAGAAAAATGAGTTAAATGTTCTGCCCAATCTGAGCAGCAGCATCAGTTACAGATCAGGAAATGGGAGACTGAAGTGATAGGAAAATTGGGAAAAAAGAAAAATGGGGGAGGTAAGGTTCCGGGTTTAAAACTCCAGGGATTTGTCAATCGAATATATGAGGAATGGAATTTTAAAGTTGCTTTGTATTATTCACCTACTCCAGTGTTTAGAGAGCTCATCACAAATCAGCATGGCGGGGAGAAAGATCAGAATTCCTGATTTCACCTGGAGATGATTTAAACTCAGTGCAGAGCAGAGCCTCCAGCTGATCTTCTGCTTGCGTGTCCTTTAAGTCAGGGATTTATATATTAGTCTTTCTAGAGAAAGCACCACGGGATGACTGAAATCACTAAAGGTACTGCCTGGGTTCTGTTGTGTGAATTTTTCAAGACCTCAAGGAGTGTCTGTAACATGAAAAAAATCTTTTAATCTCTAAGGATAAACCTGCCATCATGGCCAAGCGTGCAGCTCCAACCTGCACAGCCACTGACAAAAACTGAAGCCAGTGACTTGCAGAATTGGGTTTTATACCTCAGCACTGATTTTGTGAGGCCGAGCAAGAGCGATTTGACCCAAAAAGGAGATTGCAATTGGAAAGACACCAATTTAACCCTAAAAAGAACCGTAATTGGAAATGAAGGGGAGTAAACACACTGAGCATCCCTTCAAGTCGAAGGGCAAATGAAGCCCTGCCTGGATCAGCCACCCCCTGTGAAACCCTGGCTCGTAAAAAGCACATGGCAATGGCACTGCCCATGGCCACACTCCCCCAAGGCAGTGCCAGCCCTTCTCTGACCCTGCTCTGAGCTGATCTAGGCCAGAGCTGCCCCAGAGGGAAATCCATCAGCAATTCCCATCCAGGTCAGCTCCCCGATGCTCCTCTGGCTGCTGGCAGGGAGGGACAGCAGGACAGGGCAGGGGCAGCCCCGCAGCCACCCCCGTTCGGGGCAGCTGGAGCTCTCCAGGAGCTCTCCCCCTTCCCCAGAGCTCTCCAGGAGATCTCCCCCTTCCCCAGAGCAGCAGCTCGGTGCTGCAGCTCCTGTTCCATGGGGACAAAGGTTAAAGATGCTCTGGAGCTGGGAGGACGGGAAAGAACCCAGCACAGGAGCTGCTCCCCTGCACCAGAGCTCGGGCAGGAGCTGGCACCAGCATCTCCCAGATACCTGTGCCCCTGCTGTGCTCACTGTCACCACTTAAATCTCTATAAATGCACATTTTATATACATATCTACGTAAAGAATTGTGTCTGCTGAAGCAGTGTAGGAATGGACATCTGTTATCAACAGAGAGACCAATTTTGCTTGATTAGGAGCTCATTAACATCTCCTGGAGGTTGAGGTGCCTCCCACCCTCACACAGTGCTCCCCACAATGCCAGTCAGCTCTCAGCAAAATTATCTGCAGCTCTGGTTTATTTTCCTCCCTCAATCAGTTTCTATTGTATTTCAGTCCGACCCCAGACGGTATTTCTAAATGCAGCAGGAACATACCGTGGCTATTTCTTAATCCTGAAAATGCATTGAAACCAACACACTCAAAGCTTTAAAAATAATCATTTACACGGTGACCAGCCGGGCACAGAAGATCAAACCTTGGCCAAAGACTCCTCTGCCAGGTGACCACAGCCAAAAATAAAAACCTCGGCTACAAGGAATGGAGCCCAGCCAAGAGAATTTTGCACAGAACCTCAGCAAGCAGAGGGCACTCCAGCAAGCAGGGATTGGATTTGCAGTGTCTCATCTTCCCTGGGAGACACAGACACTGGCAGCACAGATGGCACCAGCTCAGCCCTCAGCAAAACTAATGAACTTGAACTCCATACACAACTCTCTAATGAGCAGAAGGTATTTTTGTTTTCCCATCCATTTTTAAGCCACCACGCAGCAAAGAAATCGTTCAGCCAGCACAGTAAATGCACAGTTTATTACAACAGAGGTAGGATTTTGTGAGCACCTCAGAGAGTTTGTAGCAAATGGTGAAACACAGAGATATAATTGAATTAAATCATAGGTAACATTCCTGTCCCAAAACAAAGATCAGCGGGTATCAGACCATTCATCTTTAAACAAAGAACTCTTGTTCAGTTTGGTGATTTTGGAAAGAAACTTTACAGGGCAACAGACTTTAAAAAAAATACCCTCATTAGCATTTCAATTCCTATATTGCCCATACATGGGGAGAATGATGGTAATGACTTAGATGACATTTCACTTTGCTGGCAGCTTTGGAATTAAAATCTCCATGCTTGAGGGTCAGAGAGAAACGAGGGAAACCTGGAATAACTAACCAGCCTTACCCCCTCTAGATCACTGTGCCAGTGCTGCATACGATTCGAAATGAAAAAATCTGTATTTTTATTGGGTTGTTCATAATTCTTTTCAAAATAAAAATCTAGAATGCCTCATAACAAACAGTATTACTCAAAAGAAGACAGAATTAGTGCATGGCTTACAGTCAAAAAAAAAATCAATAACAAAACCATACAGTAGGCTTTAATTGCTTATTTAATGATTCTATGAAATATTTCTTCCAGCTTTTCATAAATGTGCCATCAAACCCCAAATCAACTGCACACACACAGGTTAAACACAGAATGAAACCATGTTTCATCTGATCTGGTTGTAAATTAAAAATAAAACAAACAGATCCCCAAAGTTCATGATGGAAACGGTCAAATTGGTCATTTCAACCCTCCCTGCCTCACTGATGTGCAAACAAGAGTGGAAAGCACAGCACAGAAGACGCTGCTAATACAATAAAAACCAGCCTGTTAGCGTTTTTATTAATGATCTTCATAAATATATATTGTGCCTCGCCATTAGAATCCCGTGAGCCCAAGTTGCCATGGCAGCCTGACTTCCCCGGCACAATGAATTCCTGCAGCTCAGCCAGGGCCAAGGCTGCAGGGCTCGAGGCTGCCTGGGTTTGGAACGTTCCGGGGCACCCAGAGCAGACAGGGCAGAGATGATGAGGAAAAAATAGCACAGAAAATGCAGGGATCGATAGCAGGCGAGCCTCTGGCGTTGCCAGGGTGACTTCTGAGGAATGCAAATTCGCAGATCATTTCCTTTTTTGTTTTTCTGCCCATCTGAAATTGCCTCACTGGTGCCCTGACAGCCGTGCCAGACTCTCTGGGCAGCGCTCACCTCGGGCAGCCTGGCTGGAGCCAGAAATAGCTCTGCTGCCATCTGCCACCCTGTGCCACCGCTCTCGGTGCCACCAGCAATGCCAGCGGCCGGCCGGACCTCTGGCCCGACCTCTGGCCATTCCTGCAGGACCACACAGAGAGGCACAGCTAACGAGGTGAGGAGCAGAAATGAGGGCACTGCCATTGCTGCAAGGAAACAGGGTGAATGCTACGAGGAGCTGTGAAAGCACAATTAATAATAATTAATAATAATAATAATGCCGTGTGCAGTGTGTGCAGGCGCTCCTCTGACCACAGGGCTCCTCAAACGCCACCATGCTCACTTTCAGTTTCACAGAAATAGGGAACAGGTAAAAATAAACCTCGGATATCAGCGGCAGCAATGAGCCAGCTGGGAGCCAGGACTGGTGCTCTGAGTGAGCCAGCACAGGAGCAGAGCGAGGTCAGCACCGGGGATTGCCTCCCCTGCCCAGCATCCCCACAGCAGCACGGACACGGGGCAGACCCTGCTGCTGCTGCAGGACAGGAGGTGACAGGGAAGCCTCTTTTCCCCCTCCAGAGGAATTCTGACAGCTCAGGATTTCAGAATCCCTGGTGCTGTGGGTGTGTCTGCGGTGCAGCACCTTCCTGCAGTGCCTGTCCTCCGGAACAACATCACCCCTCCGAGGCCGTGCCTGAGGAACACCCCTGAAATCCACTGCACTGACTCGGACCACGGAATTACTGCCTGGCACTGCCAAATCACATCGCTAATTTGGGTAAAAAACCATCATATTGGAAGAGTTCAAGGCGACGTTGGACAAACTGGTCCAGTGGGAGATGTCCCTGCTCAGAGAAGAGAGGGAATTGGTCAATGAAGGTTCTGCTTGCTCGACGAACCAACAAAACAAACCCAAACTTGCTGTGTGTGCTGAGAACACGGCCCAGCCCAGCTCTCACAGAATCCCAGAGTGGTTTAGGTTGGAAGGAACCCTGAAACTCATCTTGATCCACCCCCTGTCATGGCAGGGACACCTCCCACTGTCCCAGGCTGCTCCAGCCTGGCCTTGGGCACTGCCAGGGATCCAGGGGCAGCCCCAGCTGCACTGGGCACCCTGTGCCAGGGCCTGCCCAGAGGGATGGCAGCTGGGGATCAGGATTTGCCCCTGATGGCAGCCAGGATGTTCCAGAGCTTTCCCTCTCCCTCTGTGTGAGCACACACCCCACCTGCACAGCAGCAGCAGGAGCAGACAGGAAACATTCACGTTTCTGCTCCTTCCGACAAGGCAATCGCCGATGTTCTCTAACCCACACGCTGCTCCCCTGCACACTCCTGGCACTCCAAACATCCCCTTCTGCTGCACAGGGGAATCAGCACAGCAGCAGAGCGGAGAAAAAGGAACAGCGCTCTGTGCTAGGCAGCCAGCAGAGCTGTGCTTTCTCTGAAGTGACTCCATCAACGTTTGCTCCAATTACATGTTCAGACCGACAAATTGGATAAAACAAATCCGTTGTTTAACTTTCATCTCATCCCTGAAAAGATAAATTCACCTGCCTCAGTAAGCAAAGTGAGCACAGATGGGGTTTTTTCTGAGCACAGAGAAACAGTAAGCCGTGGAAAACTGGAGGGATAATCAACTAGCGTGAAAAAACCTCGTATCAGTACAGAAATGAACAGCCAAACTCATCCGCAATTTGAGAGTTCTTTGACTAGAACAGAATCTCAGAGGTGCTGAGGCTGGAAGGGACCAGTGTAGATTGGCCTCTCCAAGCTCAGGGATCCCCAGGGATGGAGGTTCAGCTGCCTGTTCCCTCATTGCACAGTTCGCACAGTAACGAGTTCTTTCTGAGCATTAAACAGAATATTCTGCATTTCAGTCTGTGACCACTGCCTTTTGTGCTGTCACCAGATAACTGTGTTTGCCTCACCTCATTACCAGTTTTTGCACACATGGGTAAGAGCCTTTCCTTTCCCTTTCCCTTTCCTTTCCTTTCCCTTTCCTTTCCATTCCTTTCCCTTTCTTTCCTTTCCTTTCCTTTCCATTCCTTTCCCTTTCTTTCCTTTCCTTTCCCTTTCTTTCCATTCCTTTCCCTTTCCTTTCCTTTTTCCTTTCCTCTTTCCATCCCTTCCCTTTCCCTTCCCTGCTCCCCATCACACAGGAAGGTTCCATCCCACCGAGGTTTCCACACCACAACCCAGTGTTTTCCTTGTAAAATGCCCAGCCTGGAGCACCGCAGCAGAGCGGCAGAACAAAAGGGTTTTATCATTTTTCTCCACGCTTTAATTACCTTTATCAAATGCCAACGGAGACCAGCTATTTTTAAACCCCACCACCGATGCTGTAATTACATTAACTTAACACAGATTTTATTATTCTCTACTTACACAGGTCTGTCCTGAAGAAACCTGAAGATATTTGTGCAGGAAGCACCACAGGGTATTTACACACCCATCAATCTGGAAACAGCAACTTCCAGACACAACTTGGGGTTCAAATTGTCAGCGGAACACCCACAAATTACAAAAGAAAATGAAAGGATACACGGAAAGGATTTAGCACTTCAGCAGCAGAGATGAGTGGTCATTAAAAGATTTGCTATTATGTGCTAGAAATACAATTTCTAATAGTGCAAATTCAGATGGACAGGGTGTCATTGGTTATTACTTATGTGATACCATTTTTATACACCCCTTGAGAAAACGAACAACCAAAACACCTTTTTCTTTTTTTTATCATCACTTTCAGAGTTAATCTCTGCCACGAACACGGCAATATTTGCCAAAAAGCAATGGAAGGCGATTAAATTCTTTCATTAGATCATAATGATTGATATTAGAAACTTTCCGTTTTATTTATCAACAATTTTGTTAGGAAGCTTCTTCACCTCAGGTAAATCTATATTCTGAGTTAAGAGATGAGCCTTCAGGGAACACCTGGAGGGGGCACTCAGAGCTCTGGGCTGGGGACAGGGTGGGGATCGGGCATGGGCTGGATTTGATGATCTTGGAGGCCTTTTCCAGCCTCAGGATTCTGGGATTCTGTTCCCTAGGCAGGGAAACCGCACACCTGGGTACTGAGCATGGGCAGCAGAGCAGCCAAGGAAAAAAGAGGAAAAAAAGAAAAAAAAGGAAAAAAAAGGAAAAAAAGGAAAAAAGGAAAAAAAGGAAAAAAAAGGAAAAAAAAAGGAGAAAAGGTGAAGTTGCCCACTCACAATGCAAGGAGACGCAGCCCAGCAAGAACCACCAGTGTTCACAGCAAACTCCTCAAAAATCAGGGAGCCAGGGAAAAATGAGTGAACTGTCACAGACTCACACACACCAGCAGCACCATGGATTGGAATCGGTGCCAAAAGGTTTTCCAACATTTCCTTTTCTGGGCACGGATTTGGAGCCACGCTGGGATGGGCTTTTTGTGGCCAAACGCCCCTGGAATTGTTACTGCCTGGTGGCTGAGCACAGCCAGAGAGACAGAGCACACCCAGCTGCTGTCTGCCCCAAAGCTGGGACCTTCACACTCGAGGAACGTCTCCTTAAACCACGGGGAAAATTTAATCCGATTCCTCCGTATCCTCCCCAGGCTTCTTCCCAGACACGCAAAAAAATCAGACTCGTCACAAGGGGGTCAAAGGATGCACAAAAGAGGGAGAAAAACTTCAATCTACTACCATGAAAAGCTATTTGTAATAAACCCAAATCGTGGCAGACGGGCTGTTAACACACGTCCAAAAGGTGAAGAGTAGAAAAAAGGAGCAAAGATCCCCAAACATAAAAAATTCACGCTGTTTGGTTTGAAAGGTTTCTCTCTTTTACACATTTGGAGCTGGAGCAATAAATGCTTTTTAGGAATATTCTTAGCATTGCACATATGTGCTACCTCAAAATACAGTGCAGCCCCTCATTGTTCTGGAAACTAAAGGAACGCTAAGAATAGCTCCGATCCTGACAATATTTTTTAAAAATACCGAATTCGTTCATCCTGTGTTCTTCTGCTTTGATAATTCTTTCTTTTCATCTCTCCCTGACTCACACCCTGAGGCGACCAAAGGAGAATGAACAAACAGAGGCGGGAGGGGGGCTGAGAAGTGGCACGGACTTGAAAAGCTCTGAATGCCTTCAATCACCTGGAAAATCACAAGCACCAATCTTTCAACTTCTGTAATTAAAGACTTGTGCCACGCAGCCCTGAGCAGCTCTCAGGAGCTCTCTGCCAGGTACAATTACATTCTCAAGGCTTCTCCTCATCTTCTTGGTGCTGATTTTAGTATCTAACTCAATATTTCAACAACTGTAATTTAATTTTGTGCTGAAAACCAGAACCTGACTTGCAGTTGTGAGGGGCAAGAAGAAACTGGGGGGAGGCACTGGAGAGGAGCCAGAGCTCGGCCAATGTTTGAGACATTCCTGCTCACCCCCTGATGGAAAAATCACTTCTTGATTTTATGGAGTGAGAAATGACAGCAAACCGCTTTTTTGAACCTTTTCCCTGTCATGAAGTGTGATGGGTCAGCAGTGCCCCAAATCTCTGGGTGCACGGCACATTTTCAATATTGCTGCACTGCCCTCACGCTGGGAAACAAAAACTGAGAGCAGGGAAAAAAAATCTTAAAAACGGGGCAAGAGAGCAGGCATGAAGGGTCCACCACGTTCAGGCTTTCACTGATGCTCGTGTACAAATCCATGGTGAGATACGGAGTTGTTGCTTCAAATATCTGCTCTACTCTCCATTTTCTGCCCGATTTTGGCAGCCGCTGTCAGCAGGTACTCCAGGAGCACAACGCTCCTCAAGAAGGATATTTCCTGGCACTGCCTGCTGTGCCACATCCACACCAACCCACGCCCCCACCCAACCGCGCCGGGGAATTGGTCACATTCGAAGAACAAGAACTCGGTTTTGTAAGGACTAAAAATTGCTCAGCGCTCCCCGCAATTAAAAGACAATGGTATGTACAATCTGCTGCATTTCAGCTCTAAATTTAGAGAAATGACTACCTCCACGGCCAACTCAGAAAGCCTTAAAGAAATTCTATGCCTCGAACACACAAGTAACATTTTGTATTTAAGAGGGAGAAGTGAAATACAAAATGAAAAAAGAAAAACTTAAAGATTGCGTTTTAATTCACGGGAGAGTGCAAGAAAATAACAAAATAACACCATGGGGCCAAAACACAAGGCTGGAAAAGAAGGAGCTGGAAGGTTCCTTTTTTCCAAGGAGAAAGAGCAGGAATTCTCTCAGAGCTCCGGCCCAGGAGATGGGAAGCAGGAGAGAGGGAATGTGTTTGAGGGTGATCCGTGTCACGCTGCTACCAGCACCCCATCCATCTCCCTGGCATCAACAGAGAGCAGCAGACAATTGTTCCGCTAAGGAAAAAACACTGGATTTCCACAGAATAACTTCCAAGCCTTTTTTGTTCAGCTAAGGAAAAAACACTGGATTTCCACAGAATAACTTCCAAGCCTTTTTTGTTCAGCTAAGGAAAAAACACTGGATTTCCACAGAATAATTTCCAAGCCTTTTGGCACGAATCGGAACCGTGATGAGATCCATGTACTACAGAACGAGGTCAGCTGAGTGCAGGAACACAAAGGTTCTAAGTAGAAATGGGGAATACGATAATTACCATTAAAATTGGAGCAACAGTGGCAACATTTGACTTAAATTGGGTCTGTATACATACGTAATATGTTCGATCCTAAAGGAATCTGAACAGGATAAAAATTAAATAAAAACGACGTTAACATTGGACCTGTGAGGAGCAAACGAGTGACTCTGATTGTGACAAATGACTCCAGTGCATCTCCACGGAGCACACGGAGCGCTGAGCGTTGTCACCGGGTTCAGAACATTTCCTGCTGAGCCCTTCTCGAGCAGACAGGTGTCACCTCCACTCAGCCGCGCTCCCATCTCCTGGCAGCAGCACGTGGGTTAATATGACCGCTGTGAACAGGAATGAAGGTGGTTTTCTGTCACAGTGGCATTCAGGAGTAATTTCCGCTAATTGGCTGCTGCCTACGAGCACCTCCTCTGCTGGAGAGGAGCGAGGCAGAGCCGTGCAGGCCACCAGCAGCACAGAGGGTTTGTAACCAGAAATGGAGAGGAGATTTTCCTAAGGAGCGGCAGGAAAATGAAATTCATCACCTTTAATTTATCACCTTACGGAGCTTTATGACCTCACATTAGTGATTACTGAGAGTAATGGCCAGGCCTGTTTTGGAGCTTCGAGTGTTTGGGAATTCTCCTGTCAATCCCCAGGTACCTAAGGGCTGTTCCACCTCTGCCACAGCTCAGAAACGATCACAACACCCAAAGCTCTGAAAGCCAGGAAATACCATTTTTGTCCCCAAAAGCCCCAGATATTCTTGATTATTTACTGCCACTCCAGCAGCCGTTTGAGAGTGACCTTTAGATTTAAAGATCTTTCCCTGTGGGTATCCACCTCAGAATATTGAGAGTTTGAAAGAGGAGCACTGAGGTTACTGATCTGCCGGGAACAGGGAACCTCCGAGAGGGAAAGAAGAAATGCAAAACTGGTCAGAACCCATCTGGATCAGCTTTTGGTCATATCTTAATAAATGGGGAGTTGGAAGGAGAGGAAAGTGGATTTATCTTCAACAGATATACTACAGGATAGGGAATTTATACCTGAAATATGAAAAAAGATTCGTTTAATCAATAAAAACAGAATGTGAGTTTAGAGATGGAGAAAGTGCCAGAACCGATCGAATTTGGATCATCAGGTGTTTTCCTCAAAATAAAAATAATGATGTGTAACCAGGAGAAAAAGGGGCTGTTTGAAGCCATCAAAAAAACCCCAATTGTTTTTTTCTAACTAATTCTTACTAATAAAATTTAGTAATTAATAAAAACGCAGAAATTTTAAAAAGCAACAAGCTTTTCTAAGTAATCTTTGCCTTCACAGGTCTAAATAAATAATTTTCATAGAAAGAAAAGAAGAAAATTCTAGAAATCAAACCTAGTCAAGGCAAATATAAATAAATTGCTGCTCTTTTCTTCCACGCTTTGCCCTACTGAGAGAAATCAATTAACTAATCAGAAGTGTAAAAAACAACTGCTCCAGAAGCCAATACCTGATAACAACACAAAGAAAAACACTCGCAAATAAGGGGAGGGTTTTAGGCAAAATATTCTGGTCACAGTTCGAATTTACAGCTTTGCACAGCCTCCCCCCCGGCTGAAGGGAATGAATGATTTTTAATTTAATGGGAGTGACACTGTCACCAAAAACTGCTTTGTCACGGAGGGGTCAGCCCGGGGAAAGGGCTCCTCTGGCTCTGTTTGCTCCAAGGTGCTCCAGCCCCACCTGGAGCTCCCTCCCCGCTCCCCAACGGGATCCCAGCACGAGCAGGGTGAGGAGGAGGGAGGAGCAAGGAAGGACATTCCCCTTCCCCAGCCAGGAAGGGCTCCCTGCCCTTCCCAGGCACAGCTTTACCCCAGAGTCACCCAGCCAGCAGGGAAATGAGTGTGAGCTGAGCACTGCCCCTTTCCACAGCTCTCACTGCACCTCTGAGCAATATTCCTCGTTCTACAAACAAGAACTCCAACCCAAACCAAACAGGAGAAAGGTGCCCTTTCTATCAGCGTGGAAAGCAGGTTCTCCATCCTGCTGGGTTATCCAAGCCGCTCATCTGCTAGGAAATTTAAACAGCTGGCTCTACATTCAGTGTTAGCTGCATCTTCCTAATGAGCAGCATGGAACAGCCTTCCTCTCAAAAACACCACCAAGGACACAGAGTTTGGGAGATCTGCTGACAGGCAGAGCTGTTCCCAGTTCTATAAATACATCACTGGCAGTTCTGTACAGATAAATATTACCAAGGTGTGTTTTAATTAATGTTCAGGGCCAGGATGGTGCTACCCATCTTCAGAACCAGGCCTGAAAGACTGGAATAGCCACCAAACCAGGATACAATTCCAGGGCACAAAGTATTGAATTCCCATCCTAAATCTGTGAATTCATCAGGCTCCAAGAATGAAATCTAAATATAGCCCAGTGTATGCTAATATTGCCCCAATTTCGAAAGCAAACGATAATAAGGACAGAGGTCACCCCAAACACTGCCCAAGATGCTGAGGCGAAGAACCAGAAGGGGTGAGGAGGCTGGATCAAGAAAAATCATTCTGTTCATTTCTAACAGCAAAAGCCACAACCTGAACTGGACTTCAATGCAAGAGGTTATTTTGCTGTGGACAATTAAGGGGGAAGAATAATCAACTGAAGGGTGGCCAACTGTCATTATTTTTTTTTTATAGTAAAAGTAAATCCCTAAATACTTGATAGAAACCAGCAACAGAGTCCCCTTCACAACGGCACTGTTGGTGCTCTTCCAGGAGGAGTTTTGCTTGCACACAACAAACCTGCAGCACACGGACTCTCCAGCCCAAAGCCCGATGGCAGCACTGAACACCCCGAAAAAACTCTCCTGGATTTTTATTCCTGTCAGCTTTTACCATCCAGAGTCTCTGGTCAATGCTCCCCACCATTCACTACACACAGTTTGTTTTTGCAGTGCTACCTCCGAATTTTTTTATTTATTTTTTCTGCTGGAACAGAAACAGGGTAATTACACCCGGTTCCCCCAGGACAATCCCAACCTCACAAACTTCTCCAACTCCTCTGTACCTTAATCCTCTTTTCTAAGGTGGGAAATCCTAGAGACTTTAACTCTCCCCTAGGGAAGAGGAGTTCCTTTGCCTATTCCCAGGACTCCTTCCAGCTGTGCCACCATGGAATAATCAAATGGGGGATGTGAGGTCCAGGCACATCCCGGTGATGGCAGAGATGATTTCCAGTAATAATCTTATTATTTTTATCCTTACTAATATCTCAGCACTTTTTGGTAACCATGGCTCATTAAACTACCATCTCTAGAACGTGATTTACAGAAACCCCAAATCCCCTGACAGGAAACAGAATCAATTCATTTTATTACGGTGTGAAAAGCAAGACCTGCTTTTCTTCAGAATTAATATTTATATTTCATCTCTTGAATTTCATCTGCCCCTTGAAATCCAAATCTTCCCCAAAATAAATCACCAGCAGGTATTCCTCCCATCCACCACACTTCAAATGTCTTTATACCAATGAAATTTCATCTCGGTGTAATTTATTTTTAAACAAAATCAATACCATTATTACAAGAGCACTTGGTTATGATTTTTTATTTTCAAATTACAGGCATGACTAATGCAATGAATTTCATAAAATAAGATGATCACTGAAGTCCAATCGCATCAATGCCCAAGCAGCACAGACACACTTTTCCCCCCAAAAAAGAGAGGGGGAAGTGGACAGAACTTCCAGCAGCACTTAAGGAAAAACTTTCCTGTTCCACCTTCAGCAGCAGAGGGAACAGAACACACAGATAAATTATCTGCATTAAACCCATCCAAAACACTGTTTGACCACCAAAACAGAGTTTCTTTAGTAGCAACATTTACAAAAATCAGAGGGAAAAGTTTCAGCCGCACAGAGGATGTCAGGGAACTTGTTATGTGTCACTGCTGCTCCTGCCAGGACACCTGGAATGTGGCAAACGAGGTCCAGCAAAGCTTCCAGAGACAGGGAAACGCAGCCTGGGTACATTTCACACTGGGCCCTTCAAGGACAGGACCTTTCCAGAACTCCATCAAAGTTTTCACATGAGGCAAGTGAAGAACACAGCTACAGACCAGCACAAGTGGGTTGAAAACTCAAAATTGAACCTCAAAAACCCGAAAGCCAGAGATCAAATAGAGCACGGACAGGAAAGGAAAATAATTAATTGGTCAGGAGCTCTCAAAGTAAGAGATCACAGAAAACATGTGAGTTGAAAAATCAAAAATCTTGACCATAATTTCATTATGACAGCACCTAGTTCTGCTTACATGTGGGGGATTTCTTTCCTTTCTGCACAGCACCTTCATAAGCCAACGTGAGACAACTGCCTGGACAATATCAAACATCCAGTACTGAAGGAAAAGCAGTTCTGGACAAACATCTTGCATTTACAGCCTGGGTTTGCTGTCCTGGCTTTGGCAATGTCAGCACACCCAGAACTTATCCAGCTTGAGCCACAAGTGCTCCCCAAAGCCCCTGAAATGCAGAAAAAGCTGCCACTGAACCCCTGCCCTTATCTGACTGTGTGCAGCCCTTATGCACACACAGCTGCATTAAAACTCCCCACAGAAACTGCAGAGCCCAAAAACCCCACAGAAACTGCAGCGCCCAAAAACCCCACAGAAACTGCAGCGCCCAAAAACCCCACAGAAACTGCAGCGCCCAAAAACCCCACAGAAACTGCAGCGCCCAAAAACCCCACAGAAACTGCAGCGCCCAAAAACCCCACAGAAACTGCAGCGCCCAAAAACCCCACAGAAACTGCAGCGCCCAAAAACCCCACAGAAACTGCAGCGCCCAAAAACCCCACAGAAACTGCAGCGCCCAAAAACCCCACAGAAACTGCAGCGCCCAAAAACCCCACAGAAACTGCAGCGCCCAAAAACCCCACAGAAACTGCAGCGCCCAAAAACCCCACAGAAACTGCAGCGCCCAAAAACCCCACAGAAACTGCAGCGCCCAAAAACCCCACAGAAACTGCAGCGCCCAAAAACCCCACAGAAACTGCAGCGCCCAAAAACCCCACAGAAACTGCAGCGCCCAAAAACCCCACAGAAACTGCAGCGCCCAAAAACCCCACAGAAACTGCAGCGCCCAAAAACCCCACAGAAACTGCAGCGCCCAAAAACCCCACAGAAACTGCAGCGCCCAAAAACCCCACAGAAACTGCAGCGCCCAAAAACCCCACAGAAACTGCAGCGCCCAAAAACCCCACAGAAACTGCAGCGCCCAAAAACCCCACAGAAACTGCAGCGCCCAAAAACCCCACAGAAACTGCAGCGCCCAAAAACCCCACAGAAACTGCAGCGCCCAAAAACCCCACAGAAACTGCAGCGCCCAAAAACCCCACAGAAACTGCAGCGCCCAAAAACCCCACAGAAACTGCAGCGCCCAAAAACCCCACAGAAACTGCAGCGCCCAAAAACCCCACAGAAACTGCAGCGCCCAAAAACCCCACAGAAACTGCAGCGCCCAAAAACCCCACAGAAACTGCAGTGCCCAAAAACCCCATAAAAACTGCAGTGCCCAAAACCCTACCTGATCACACCAAAACCCTCCCGTGAAGCTCCTCTGGAGGGCACAGATGGAACCCAGACTGCTGAGTTCCTGACCTCACACTAATTCCTTATTCACTCTCTTTTTTTGATCCCAGCTGATCCCCTGATAACCCCAGCCCTGCTGGGGCAGTTTGGGGCATTACTGCCTTCAGCTGGCACCCCACCTGCACAGGATTAAATTAACGAAGCAGAGGACAGGCAGATGCTTCAGCACCACCCACAGGTACCCAAAAATGGGTTTGTGCAGAGTTCCAGTGACCCCAAACACCTGAGATACAAAAAGGTTCATATTCATTCAGTGTCCTTCCTAAGGCAGGACAAATTCACTGTGTCATGGAGTAGAGAGAACATTTACTCATCTAAGAACATTTCCTCATCCTTTGGCCACTTACAATTCTAAATGTAGTTGTCCCACAAGAAGAGCTTTTTGTATAATATGAAATATTACAGTATAATAATTCAGTAATACCTGCACGAGCACAAACAACACCGGGGAGATGGTACAAACCCGCACCTGGGGCGGTATTTGAAGCTGTTCCTGCCTGAAGGGTATGAAATTCAAAGGAGCAGCTGTTCTCACAGGTGACTTGGGATCCTCTGTTACACCTGCCCAAACCACTGCCCTGTCCCTCACTTAAATACCTCAAAAAAGTGACTTTTCCCACAGTGAAAAGAATTGGTGCCTATTTAAATAATATATAGAAGGAAAAAGAAAGGCATTCCACTTAAAGAAAACGGAGAAGCAAAGAGCAATGCTGTGAACACTGCACTCACCTGATGACACTGACATCTCTCAGCTTCTCCTTCGCTAAATCTCAGTATCTCTCCCTTTTCTAACACTGCCAGCTGTAAACTTTAGCTCGTCAGCTTTGAAGCAGCTCTTTTCCCTGGCAATCACTGCACTTAGAAAAGTTTCATTTTGCTCCTAGTCACCTTTTTTTGATCCAGACAGAGCCACAGGGTGGCTAAAATGAAAACCCTCCAGCACCGGTGTCCCAGGCTGCTCCAGAGGGTTACATCTGGTGTAGCACTGGGATAAAGTCCCAAAGATTTTACTGCCTGAAGTTACTTTTCCTAACCAATGATCAGTGCAGCTAAAAGCCCTAAAGTTTCCCTATACTCGTCCCACCTTTCACAGTCCTTGCACAAAGAAGGAGCCCAAAGAATTACAGATGTGAAATGAGGGGTTTTCAGTGTTTCCTCAGGGCATGGAGCCATCAACAGCTGCTCCATCCACATCCCACTCCCTGAGCGCTTCCAGCTCACAGAACTCTGGGGTTTGTCTTAAGATCAGGTGGGGAAAGGAATAATTTCTTCGCAGAATGACTAGGAAAATCCATGTATAGGAAGCTCCCCTTAAATACCCTTCCACCTCGCTTTAATCCTATCAGCAATAATGGCACAGACTCTGGTTAACAACTAAAAATGCTGAGATCTGTGTATAAATTCAGGACATTCTTAGAAAAAAATTAAATATGCCTATGTAAAATATGGGGGGAAAAAATCAGGTTTCACTTGAACCCCATGTTTTGTTTAGCAAAACCATGTAATCTTTGGAAAGTGCTGTTTTTAAACAATGTTCCAGGCAATGCTGCAAATGACAGGAAAACGCTGCCTCAGTGCTGCTGCCATTTCTGGAGAGGTCCACCAATTAATGGGCATCTCGTTAACAAAGCAGTGTTTAATTTGGACACTCAAATGACACACACAAAACTTTTCAATGAAGAAACCCCAACAAAATCAATCAAATTCGGTTCTTCAGCAGAAAGATGCACCATAAAAAAAGAGCCGGAGGGAACTGGGGACAGGGATGGAGTCAAAGGCTTCAACTGCTCCTTCTGGGGACAGGGACAGTGAAACAGAGTCAGCTGGGCCTGGTGGAGGGCAGGGGAGGGCAGTGCCACCTCCCCTGGCATCCCTCCTGCTGCACCCCTGGCACTGCTCCCTGGCACACTCTGCTCCAGGAGTGGAGCTGGGAACAGCAAATTCCCACCCAGGGAAAGGCAAATCCCCACCCTGGGAACAGCAAATCCCCACCCTGGGAACAGCAGGACTTAAAAGATCCCCAGCATTCCCACATTCTCTAAAAAATAAAGAATTTTTGTATTCGTGTGCTTAGCTACAGCCGTGATGTGGAAAGATAAAACAGCTCCACGCTGAAATGAAATAGCAAATGAAATAATCATCGTTAAATCTCCATTTCTATATCGACTGCGAAGGTGATTTACCCCAAAAGGACATTTTACCACTTCTGCTGAGTGTAACAGCCAAGGGTGCTCAAGGATGTTTTGCTGTCAAACACTAATGAATGAAAATTAACCATAAAACCAATAAACCACTGTTTTCAACAGATCTTCCTAAACCACCTGTGAAAGGCAGCTCAATAAAGCAACTTCTCCCAACTTTTCAGCAGGGGAAGCACAAAGGCTGCACAAAAACCAAACCTGCCCAGTGCCTCGTGCTTTACCGAGTACAAAATGGATTCTTAAGCTGAAAATGGGAATGAAAATCTCATTGTGAGAAAACAAGCAAACCTTATAAAAAGACAGAAATTGCTTTTCATCACTGTAGTTCCCTTACCCTGTAAAGAATAGTATTTTAGGAAGAAATTCACTCAGCCACTCCAGAAAACAAGGAAGCACGTAGAATTTGGTGGAGAAAAGAATACTTTTCCAGTAGTTCTTTTGCTGCCATTACACAAATTTTTTGGACTTTTCCTTAGGCTGCAGACATGAGGCTCCAAAAATGGTAAAGGCAATCGACCTTGACATTGCCCCTGGAATGCTGCAAGCAGAAGGATCCCAGAGAAAAAAACTGGAGCAGCACAACGGGATCTACCTGCATAAAGGAGATTTTCAGATCTATATCTATTTGTTTTGCTTATCTATCAGGCATAGAGCTCCATTTTTCATTTAGTATTTTACATCTGTTTCCTTTTTATTACCTGTATTATCAACAATGATTTCTTCAACTTCTTTAGTCAGTGTCTGGTCTCCCATTTATCAGGTATTTTGTAACTCATTAAGATCTTCAGGCACATAGAAGTGGGAGCCAGCTTTAGAAGTCTCATTGTTTAATCAGATTTTCATGCAAGAACGTTTATCTAATGACAGAACGAAAATCAGAAGTGACAGACTGGGTTGACTGGAATTTCTGTGGCTTTTTTAATCCGTTAAACTGAATTCTGGAAGGGAATTTAGCACCAGCTGGAATCGTCAGACAGCATCAGCCAAACAGTAACACAACGTCCCTCCAATAAAAACTTTCAACCAGGAGTTTAGAAAACACCTCCATAAAATGAAATATACATCCTGAATTTCAAGATTCAGGTGACTGGGCAGGTCACATCCTGCCACCTGGGAACAGAAAGAAGAAAAGCAACACTTAAACCTGCTGAGGACATTTAATGTGCCAGATTCCAGGAGATTTATAGGGAACAGGTTGAAATGTGACTTTACAACAGAAATTCAAGGTCCAGGTAAGCAAATCAATGTTCTCGCAGCAACAGCATGAAGGCAATGCTCAAAACAAACCGAGAAACTGTAAAAAAGGGGCGAAGAACCTTGGAACCTACAGGCTCCAGGGTATTGGGCTTCTCCTAAATTACCTCAGCAAAAGGAGATCTGTTGTTCCACCCAGCAAACACACACGTTAAACACGAACACCGCTGCCCGTGCCCTCCAGGGTGGGCAAATCCCACGGAGCTCACGCAAACGGGGTCCAGCTCAGGCACAGCTTCACCCAAAGGAGTTTCCTCAGGTGTTTCTGCACACCTGCAGTTACAGGGCCACGCTCACAACCATCTGCTGGGTTCAAGAAACGGCTTCAAGCCCTTTCTAGAACTTTTCCTGAATTTCAGAAGGTCCCACAGAAACTTGTCACCAGGAACACCAATGAAAACCAGCAGCTGGAGGAGCACAGATCTGGTCAGAAACCGGCCCTGTGACTGTGAGAAATGAGGGATTTCGCTGCTCCTTGTCTAAGTCTGGCCCGCTGAGGGTCTGCTAAGGAGGAAACAACAGCAAAATAATGACAAAACTGAACGAACCCAAGTTGTGTTGCGAGGAAGAGTTGGGGTTGCACACCATAGAGCAGCAGTGAGCCCAAAGAGCCTCCCGAAACAAACAGCACCCTGTCAGAGGAAGGCAGCAAACACTCCTGCAGCCACGGAGCATTACGAGATCCATGAGGAGGACACGCTTCCTTTTCCCCTAAAATCTCTGAGAGCAACAGCTCAGCTCAGCTCCAGGAATGTTTCAGGAGCATTACGAGATCCATGAGAAGGACACGCTTCCTTTTCCCCTAAAATCTCTGAGAGCAACAGCTCAGCTCAGCTCCAGGAATGTTTCAGGTCATACCTGAACCTACTCTGAACACGTGCAATGCCAGAAAGCAGAACATTTCAGACATCAAGTAAAAGCAGCTTTGAAATTTGGGTTTGAAGTGTCCACTTGAGCCCTAACCCAAAAGGACTCGCACAGAGAACAGAGTGGAACAGCAGGGAACTAACGCCGAGTTTGAGTGACATAATTCTGCTTTATTCCATCGTTTCAGCTTTCTTACAGGTTTAAAAAAAACGTACAGGGGTTCAGAACCAGCTCAGCAGAACATAGAGTACTCAGAGAGCTCTAGAGTCAAACCACAGCTGGGCACACGTGGTCAGCGTTCATTACAAAAAGAGGCACAATCTTTACAGACGCGTTTTGGTGAAAGGAGTAATAGTGCAGTGGTAAAAGGCACCAATAATCAATAATTGGGCCTTTTTTAAAAGCCAATAACCCTCTAAGAAAATGACATTTGGTTCAAAGTTATAATTTAAATACTGTATTGACTGGCATGCATCTGAACCCCTGGCAATTTATTCCACAGACCCGATGTGTGCCCTTGCAAAATCAGGAAGATTTCACCGGCAGAGCTAGAAGTGAGTTCAGTACAAAGGGACACAGCGAGGCTCTGAGCCTGCACTCACCCTGACTGGCCTGCTCACCTCCTCCCGGAACACCTGGCTACCAAACAGCTACACAGAAGAACTTCCCTTAAACCAAGTGCAAACCTTTTACTCCTGCAGCAGCGACCTATTCCATGTGCTATGAGAACATCAGGCACAGACCACAATTTACGTTTTCTCCTAAAGAAGTACGGGATGCGCGACTGACAGCAATGACAGTGAGCTCTCTAGATTTCCCACAGAAAGGGTGGCTCAGTTGGAATTCCTAAGCAGTGCTGCCCACTGCTGTGTGCCACTGTCATAGCTGAGTTAGGAGAGTCTGTGGGAGCAGACAGGAGAAGCTCTAGGGCACCCTAAGGGACACAACAGCAATACCCCGTGCTGTGTAACGGGGTCAGGAGAGGGAATGACTGCAGAAATGCTGCTCCAGGGGCAGCTGCAGTCAGCCACCAGCCAGGGAGGGCTGCTCCTCTCTCAGAAAGAAGGGCTGAACTCACTTTACCTCCCAGGTGCCCTCACACTCACCCACCTGCACACAAGGGAATACAGGAAGGATGCACAGCGTGGAAAAGAGAGGGGAAATGATAGGCAGAGCTGCTGTGAGAGTTGTACCAAAAGGTGCCAGTTTGTCCCGAAGCGTCGTGCCCAGGTTTGTGCATTGCAGATTTTTTGTACAACCGCAGATTGTACAGGGTGTGAGCAGAGGCAGAGCTGAGCACGACCTGCAGTGCCTACTACAGTCCCCAGGTAGCTAATTTGGGGACAGCTGCATACTGTGCTGGGGATTGCTCCCTCCTAAGGGTATTAGAGCTCTGAGGCTACAGGATATTCTGACACACAGACAGCTCGGCTACAAGGGGGAAAACGCAGGACAGGAACTAACTAATCTCCTTTATGAGGAACCTCCTCTGCTGTGGCAGTTCCTTCACGCCCTTTGGAAGATTTTAATTTCTGACTTTCTCCATCCCCTCTGTTGAACTGTTCTCCTGACAATTCTGCAAGAGTCCAGTGACCCTTCTTACAGCTGCCTTTTCCAGGATCCGTTTTAAATTCCCTCAAGCTGCTCAAGTAACCATTCCTCTCTGGCAGGTCTCCAGACACCACAAATACAGAACTCCGCACGCGGTGACACGCGCCGGCTTGCTCTAAATGGAGCAGGAATTGGCCCGTTTCCTGGGCTTAGGGTCCCGCACATCCCTGTCTCCGGAGCACACGCAGGATGAGCACATTGTCTCTGAGAGTCTCCGCAGGCCCAGCCTGAAGACGCTGTTGGAGAGGCTGTAGATGACACAGTTGCAGAAACTATTGCTTATGGCCAGCCAGGTGGTCAGGAAGGAGAGCGCCGGGTTCTCCAGCACCCTGGAGCTCTCCAGCAGGAAGTAGACTATGTAGGGCAGCCAGAGCACGTAGAAGACGCTGGTGATGCGGAACAGGACGGCGGCGTAGCGGCGCTCGGGGCTGGGCCCCGCCTCGCCCGCGGCGTCCCCCTCGTGCGCAGGGAAGCGCGCCCGGCGGTCGCTGATCTCTTTGGTGTGCTGCCGGCAGATGCGGAAGATGTGGAAATAGGTGAAGCAGATGACCAGGGCAGCGGGAGCGTAGAGCAAGCACACGATAAAGCCCGTGAAGTAGGCGTTGGTGAGCCAGGCGGTAGCGCACCACTCGAAAATGTCTCCGTGGTAACCAGGTTTCCCCCAGCCGAAAAAGGACGGCAGGAAGATGAGGCAGGAGTAAATCCAGATCAGAGCGATGCAGACCCTCAGGCGACACGGGGTGACCAGCTGGTTGTAGGAGAGCGGCTTTGTGATGGCGAGGTAGCGATCCACGCTGATGCAGGCCAGGCACGCCATGGAGACGCTCTTGAGCACAGAGATGATGTAGCCGAACACCTGACAGGTGAGGGACTCGTGCACCCCTGTGGAGTAGTGCAGCAGCGACAGTGTAGGAACCAAGCAGCTGACTCCCACCAAGAGATCGGCGTAGGCCATGGTCTGAATGAAGTAGCTGGTGGTGTAATGGTGCAGCAGCGGGGCGCAGTGGAAAACGAAGATCACCGTCAGGTTACCCGCAATGATCAGGAACGTCAGCAGGACAATGACGGCCGTCTCGAGGACACAGATGTCAACTGCACTGTAGTGACCGAATCCCAGAGGGCAGGAGAGGCGCTCGGACCCGTTGGGAACGCTACTGCTCGCGTTGAGAGTCCTCCATTCACTCCAGCGGGACTGGTTCATGTTCTGGGCTGGGGACCAGTGCGACCCGGGCCTGAGGGAGCAGCTGCCCCCAGCTAAGCTCTGCTCCAGCGGCTCACCAGCCCTCTCTGCAGACACTGCCTGCGCTTACAGGCGAGAGCATCAGAGTCCCATAGCTGCTGGCGCCTCCTCAGCACCAGGGCATCACCTCTGGCACACCTTGGCTTTAAGGAAAGAACCAAAGAAAGAAAGAGAGAGAGAAAGAAAGAAAACAAAAACAAAAGCCAGAAAGAGAAAGGCCACTGATCAGCTCCTCCAGTGCTCTTGACCCATCTTTAGCAAACACAAGGCACTTCTAAAACAAACAGAAATGAAAACTGACAAAAGAGACACATTCTTTTCCCGGGGAAGGAGGGCAGGGAAATCTCTGACTTATTTTCCTGAGAAAGTCGTTCACTTTGGAATATGCTGGGGAGAGGGAGAGGAGGGGAAGGAGGAACCTCAGTACAGCTCAGGTTTCCTGGACCAGCAGTTAGTGGAGATAACCTTTCTGTCTCAGTTTAAATCACAGACTGACTGGAGACTAAAGGAAAAAGTTCATCCTCCAATGCTGTCTTTTGTGGGTCGGTTCAGAAGATGGAACTGCATCTTATCCGGGCTATTCATTGCAAAGGTAAGGCAAAGATCTCTGTCAAGGTTAATTCCAATAGACTCACCACTATTTGGGTATGAATAATGCATTTTATTCGGGGGGAGACGGGTAGGGGATGAGGCAGATTTGTCCTCTGGCTCCCAAGAAAGCAAGCATACATCTCACATACAATGAGGAAGATCGTGTCTGTTCATTTCAAAATGAAAATAATTTAATAGGTTTTGGAGACTTATGTCAATATTTACAGTTCCTTTAAACAGTTATAGTCCATTAGAATTACGAATGCCAGAACCATAATTCAGTGTCCCCACAGACAAAATAAATCCTCTCGAATTTAATTTCAGCAACGGCAATTTAAAATAATCACCTTTAGAAACTCTGCCATATCTACCACAGCGGGTCAGCACCCAGGAGTTCATAGGTATATCCATGACATTGCTCACCTCTGTAGCAACATCTGAATCATTTCACAAACCCCCACACAACGAGCTCAGAAACTTCCATCTGCATTCTGCCGGGAGCTAATGAAATGCTGATTTGACCAGAAAAGCTGCCATTGTTTACTACTCCATTATTCTGCTGCTCAGCTTCATCTTCTCAGGGGCTTAAGGTTTCTGTATTTATTAGGTGATCAGCATAATAAATGGTTGCTTAAAAAAACTGTTCTTCTATTTGCAGGACATTACCTTGTTCATTTTATCCACAGCTGCGGAGAGAGAAAACAGTGAAAGAAAGCATCTTCTGTGTCCAGCTTTAAGTAAATGCTTGATTAGTTCAGGAATCATTAGGCAGGTAATTAAATGTGTACAATCTTGGTTTTTGAAAGGCCCCTAAAACGTTAAAACCATCATTAATCCCAGAGTTCCGGAGACGAGAAGACCAGCAGTGAAAATTAATGAATCCACTCAAAATGATCTCCAAGGTCATTCGGCTGGCATTTGCTGTAAGTCCCTCTGAAAGTACCAGGATCTCTCTGATGCTCCTGACAGTCCTTGTGGCGTCTCCGGGAGGGATTTCAGACGCTGGCAAAGCCGAAGGTTCAGTTCTGTCGCAGCACTCGCAGGGAGAGCGTTCTTTGGGGAGTTAATTTCCTGCCGTGCATCGCCGCGCCGCACATTAAGTCCTCTCAGCTTTACAACACCCCCGAATGTTTCCGCCTGTGCGCTCCCTTTGTCTACGGGCAGCAGAGCCCGGCTCCAGCCACTCCTTCCTCCCTTCCCTGCGGAGCAGGAGAGTGGCGTTCTCACCTACAGCATCCTCCAGCTCCGGCTCCGGGTCCGGCGCTGCACAGGGCACCGGTGCTGGCACGGCGCTGCGGCTGGAGAGGAGCGCTGCTGCTGCTGCTCCCCGCTCCTCAGCCAGGGCTGCCTGCACCTGAGCCGCTCCTCCTCCTCCTCCTCCTTCTTCTCATCCTGCTCCTCCTGCCCACTGCAGCCCGAGCGCTGCCGGCCCCTCCAATGGCGCTGGCGGCACCGGGAGCCTCTGGGGAACCCAACACAGCCCTCCTGGAGAGACGGGCACACAGAACCCAGCCAGCATCTCACCTTCCAGCATCCCCCCCTAAAACTGCCCTCTGGAATAACCCCAGCTCCTAACTGTGCACACAGAACCCAGCCAGCATCTCAGCAACCACCAGCATCACCCACCAAAACTGCCCTCTGGAGTAACGCCAGCTCCTAACTGTGCTCACATAACCTGGCCAGCATCTCAGCAACCACCAGCATCACCCACCAAAACTGCCCTCTGGAGTAACCCCAGCTCCTAACTGTGCTCACAGAACCCGGCCAGCATCTCATCAACCACCACCACCATCCACCCCTAAAACTGCCCTCTGGAATAACCCCAGCTCCTAACTGTGCACACAGAACCCGGCCACAATCTCAGCAACTTCCAGCATCACCCACCAAAACTGCTCACTGGAATAACCCCAGGTTTTTCCCAGTTACCAACTGTGCACACAGAACCCAGACATCAGCTCATCAACCACCACCATCACCCCCTAAAACTGCCCTCTGGAACAATCCCACTTACTAATTGTGCACACAGAACCCAGCCACAAACTCAACTTTCATCATCACCCCCTAAAATCGCTTACTGGAATAACCACACTTACTAACTGTGCACACAGAACCCAACTAGCATCTCATTCACTTCCAGCATCATCCCCTAAAACTGCCCTCTGGAATAACCCCAGCTCCTAACTGTGCACACAGAACCCGGCCACAATCTCATCAACTTCCACCATCACCCCCTAAAACCACCCACTGAAACAACCCCACGTTATTCCCAGTTACTGACTGTGCCCATGCCTTTGAACCATCACCTGCTGAGGTTTAGCTTGCTGAAACAGCTGTTATGGTTGCACACAAATTTTCTGGTCTTCCTTGAAAGACAAAATTACAGTCCCCTTCTTAATTGCATCCTCTAATTAATTACTTCCAAACCTAGCACATGTATGTTACAAAACTCGTCTGTACCTGGGTTTGATACTATACCAGTGTTAGTAGTATTCTAATTGGTTCCACATCACTTTAAAAACAAATACTTATAACACGTTATTTTCCAAACTCAACCCAATTAACTCAGCTCTCTCCTCCTGCAAACAGATGCAGCTACTCCCTGATTAAGTGCTCAGAACTTTTGTTTACTTCGTGCTTCCTAAAAATAAACCCAGTCACAGAAGCACAACCAGCAGAGTTGTCTTACACAGACACTCCAGGCATCCTCAGACACCAAAACTGCAAATTCAGATACCAAAGCATCAACCACAGAGCAGCATTTTGGGCTACTGATCAGCAGAAGACGTTTCTTGGATGGTACCAGAGGCTTTAACCAGCCAAGCCATTAAAACTACAGTGATTTAAATCCTGCTCCTTCCCAGGCAGACCAAAGGCAGCCCTTTAATAAGCTGCTCCTGGGTTAACACTTGTATTTCGTGTACTGCCTGGAGCGAAAGCCGAGCCCGAGTGACAGGGTTGTGGCAGCACAAACTGCAGCAGGGTAAGAGTGCTTTGCAGTGAGGGCATGTGATCACTCCAAAGGCTTCTGTCAGAGCATTTCAGGGAAAATTAAACCATCTCCGATACCTCAGAACGGCAAACGGCTGCAACAACAGAGTTAATGACTGAATGTGGTCCCTGAGCACAGCCTCAAGGCCCAGCTACCCACAGCAGGGGCACAGCAATAGCGAGCAGTTTTTATTCCTCCTCCTCCCTCTCCTCCTGTGGGGAGGAGGAGGAGGAGAACAAACAGCGAGCACAGGCATGGCAGTGCCCAGGACTTCTCCTTGGGACAGACTGTGGTTGGCACCAGGGACAGGAAGAGTCAGAACACCCCAGACTGGACTTCAGGGAGCCCCAAAGGCACACGGGGCACGAGACAAGCACAGGTACAGCCTGACAAGGTGGGGCACAGGAACTCCGTGCTCAGCACATCCTGCTCCAGGACTGGGAACTGCTAAAGTTCCAAACGTCACCTTGCTGGCCAGGCAGCCCCAGCTGGAGCCGGCTGTGCGTGCCCAGAGCGCTCAGCCCTGACCATGGCACTCCTGGCAGCCGCAGGGCTCAGCTCTGCTGCAGGAGCCCGGGCTCCGCTGAGCAGGTGACAGGAGAATCACGGGCAGCCTCTGCTGGCTGGCTGGAGATGCAGGTGAAACGCGTCCTCCTCCAAGGAAATTGTCACTGAAGGGCTTTGTCACCTCAGGCACTGCCTGCAAACTGCACCGTGCTGATGGCACCAGGCTGTACTGCTCCACGTGGAGTTAGAGGCAAGTGAAAAATTAAATAGAAATCATCTAGTCCTGATGAAACTGTGCAATTCCCTCTGGAATTTTACAAAATGCAATTCCCTCTGGAATTTTACAAAACGCAGCAACGCCAGAATGTTGTATCAGAGCTGGCATGGTAAAAGCTCTATGGGAAAAGTGTTTTTATTTGGAGAAAAGAGGCACGTTGGGCCTCTGGCACAGTTTTAAACAAAACGTGCTCCAGGATTTTTTTTTTAATTTGTGCTTGAAGAAAAGGAAGTGAGAAAGAGAAAAGTTCTGTTGGAAGAACTGCCCTACTGTCACCTGCACGGTGCACAAGTTCCCACAGCTGGTGCCATCCAGCCGGTGGGCTGAGCTGAACGGAAGGAGCAATTCCACACCTCCTGTATAAATGACAGCAGCTACAACCATCACAAGGCACACACCAAGCAGAGGGCTCTCACCATCTGATCCTGCTGCAAACACAGGGGACGTGGTGCCAGCATGACCCTGGACATGCAAAGCAAGGCTGGGAAAGCAGTGGTGATGTGTGACCCTGAAAGGAAACCAGGTAAAGCTCTCACACAGAACAAAAATCCATGTGGAAGGAGATTTAGAGGCTCCAAGCAAGAAAACAATCTATTGGTCGCTCTGCTTGGAAAGGAATAGCAATACTTGGTTCCTAAATCCGTTTTGTAAGGCAAAGGACTGATGGGAGCAATCCCTGCAGCATCTCAGTCACACCACTCACTTCTGGTTCGAATCCTTTCCTTGTTAAATTACTGGATGGCCAGCTGGATCAAAAGGCCAACAGTAATTTCTGTAAAATCCTTTAAAAAGGCACTGGTGAGAGTGCTCCAGGAAGGCTGAGGGTGTGGGCTGAGGCACACAGCAGTTATTTACTTAGATGCAGACCCGAAGGGCAGTGCTGATACACACACCAGCTCATCAGCTTCTATTTTTTCTGCCCAACTCCTTTTAGTTTTTGTTGTTTTACATACAAGTATTTTTATCTTTTACATACTTTCTCCTAAGCCTAAAGAACAAAAGTGTTTCTTTCAGTCTGCTTTATTTTTAATCTTAATTACCCCTGGCATTTCCTCGTCCACGTACCTTCTGGCCACTCTGGGTTTGTTTTCAATGCCTCCAGAATAATTCTGTTCTATACAGCCTGCAGTTGTAGCACAGCTCAAAGCAGCACAGGAGAAAAGAAAATCATTTGTTGCCTTAAAAATTGTGTTTATGTGTACATAGATGGGGTTTTTTACATCATACGGGTGTTTGAAGTTGCTCTATGAAGTCAGGGCAGTGCTGCAGTTAAGGCAGAAACCTGTTCTATTTATCTGGAATATAAAGCCTGTTCCCCAAAGCCACCCACCAGAGCTGTCTATTTAAATCCCACCGCGGGGAGCTCGCGCTCGCTCGGGATTGTGACCCGAGCACAGGCGCAGGGTGAGAAATAAGAAGCGCATATTTACAAATAAATCTGTTGTTTTTTCTCAAAACAAGCTCAGGCTTCTCAAACCCTACGGATGCCATCTGACCCCCCCAAGTTCTCAGTCAGACCCAGCACCAAACTCAAGCCGTGCTGTGCTGGCTCCCGCATTCACCTGAGCTGGGAACGCCTCCAAGGACGGAGTTTTCCCGGCCTGCCTGGCCCTGTTCAGTGCCTGACCTCTCTCCCTGCTGACGCCTTGGAGAGGCTCCCGAGAGCAGGGGCTGGACAGGGTCAGAGAATAAAATGGGGATTTATTAAAGGCCTTCAACAGGAACACCTCGGGCAGGGCAAAAGCCTTGCAGAGACTAAACCCAAGATGGACCCCCGGTCACGAGTCTTCTAGACTTTTTTAATAAGATCTGATCAATTTACATATCACCTTAATCCTCCAATTACAGCTTCAGGTAACGAAGTGATTTACCCCAAGTTTGCTCTCCCCTACTCTGCTCACATCTCTAAGGCAGTGAGGAGTCCTGGCATTTCAGGCCTAGAGAGGAACGGTTCTGTCTGACTAAAATGGGAGAACAGGAGCTAACAGGTTATACAGAGTTTTAGAGTTACCCTAAAGTAGTACAAGATCTGAAAAATACAAAAGCTAAACCCTAAGGCATCACTGTGACTGCCACCAGCAGCTCAGAATTGTTCCCGGTGTGTTTGTCTCCACCCTCATCAGACCAAACCCGCTCGGGCCAGTGGGGAGAACCCAGAAACGCCAGTTCTGAAGGGAACAGGATATTGTGGAAACTTCTAAACCATCTCTCCACCTGCCAGGCTCATTTATCCATTCTGCTCTCAGAGATCATTCCCTTCCTTCTCCCGCCCACCCTGCGATCCTAAAGGATGCCATAAATCCTTTGCAGTGCTGTGCCCACGTGCCCTATGCTGCCAGGAGCTCAGAGCCAGAGGTGCCCAGCTGCATTTCTGAGCTGGAGATGCCCCTGTGCAGCTCCTGCCTCGTGGCTGCAGGAAAAAACCCGCACAGCACAAAAGCCTTTCCTGCACGAGAGCAAAACTGGGTTTGGGGCAGAGCAGAGGAGGTGCTGTAAGGAGGGGAGAAGGAAGGGGCTGGTGTGATTTGGAGCTGAGGGTGGACAAGACTGGCAGGGGACAGCAGCTTTCTGAAAGGTCACGGGATGTGAGGGGAGCTCATGATTTTTCATTTTTCCCACCACTGCCCCAGCAGGCTCAGGCTGATCCTCTGCTGCACTCACAGCCCAGGCCTTTCCCAGCACTGTTTCTAACGATGCCAACATTACCCAGCACCACAGAAATGCTGGGGAATTAGGTAATTAGGATGCTGTGATGCAGAACAAGAAGAAATGGGCAAATAATTTCTTTTTTCATGTGGATCAGGAGAGAGAGATGGGCAGTCCCATTTGCAAGTTTATCATGCAGCCTTTTCCTGCTCTTAAGCCACAATTACACTGAATTCTTCTAAAGTTTGGAACTTTCAAATGACTCCTAATATTATTCATGTATTTAATAAATATTCAGCAAGTTTCTGCAGTGAATTGCATCATCTCCCTTTACCCACTGCTGCCTGTGATCTCATGGATTTATTTCACAGCATCACGGAATGGTTCGGGTTGGAAGCGATCATTTTGATCCACCACGGGCAGGGATGCCACCCAGAGATGCACACCAAGCAAATACTTTCCTGAATTTCACAAAAAAGAGCATTTTCCTTAAGGAGGAGCTTCCCTCAAGACGATATTGATGGTCCTGCGACTAACTGGAGTGACAAACACCACCAAACTCCTGTGCCCTGAATCAACAGAAATAAAACTCTGTGCAACAACCTGTCAATCCAGAAATTAATTTACTTCAGGGAGGTGCTGTGCAGCCACCTGAATGGTGATAATTAACATTTTCCAGGAACCAAAGAGCGTTTCCTTTAAGCAGCACACAAGCTCCAGCAGGATGCTATCCACTGACTGACCATATATGATAAAAAGCACAAGAAAAGCTTCTCAGGATGGTATGAAAAGCAAAAAATTAACCACGTGCCCTCAGACAGTGCCACGCAGGTGCCACCAACACCAAACCACCCGCTCCTACACCAGCAGCAGTTTGAAAGAGAAAAGTATGCTGGCAAAAGAAGACCAGCCTATCATCTCCCACTGCTCCCATCTTCCAAGAGATGATTAAAAAATTAAATCACAGGAGAAAAGACAGCAATTAAGAGAACTGCAAATGAAGAAATGCTGAAATGTTGAGCAGAGTCTGCACAGTGCAGGTGGCATTGCCCTTTCCTTTCCTTTCCTGTGGGAAGCGTTTTTCATATTTCAAAATAATACAGCAGAGATTTTAGTGCTGCATTCATTTTCACTTTTTAGAGGCGGATTTTGCCATGGTTGTACTTTTCCTAACGCTTCTGTCTGTGTCAAGCCAGGAATTACATTAGGCACTGGTATTATGTAATGCAGGAATTACATCAGATATTGGTATTACACAGATAGTGGGATCCTAAAAGCAGATTTCACCCCGAAAGTGGATATTGAAAAGGATTCCAGCTCACCTGGCAGGAGCTGAACTCAGTCAGGGTTAGCAGGAACTCCATTCCAGCAGAGCCAGAATAAGAGATTTAAAGCTATTTAAAAACCCCCAAACATTGTGATTGCTTCCATTTCTCACACACCACAAGCCAAACAACTCTCTTAAACTACACATGACCTTCTAAAAGGCAAGCGATTCTGATTTAATGAGTTCAACCGATGAATAATTTATTGCAGCCTTAATTAGGCAGCCAACTCGTCGGGCCCCTGCAAAGCAAGTGCTGAGAACACGAGGATGGAACCCACATACGCTTGTCTGTCTTTCCAAGGCAGAACTCTGGATGCACCACGGGGCAGATCCAACTCAAACTCCAAATTCTTTCTTGTTGGCATTGCCCTGCCAGCCCTTCCGTGACAAAGGGAGGGCCGCACACCAGAACAGACCCAGATCCCCTCCCCATCGATGTGGCCGGGGTTGTAGGGTCACAGAGCATCCCCTGGAGTGTCCAGTCTGACCCGGGCAGACTGGCTGCACACCCGGGCCTGGTCACACCAACCATTTGTGCTTTAGCTGACTGCTCAATTGACACGTTCCACCTGAAACTTTTGCTTTAATTGATTCTTTTTTAAACAGTTCTTCCTCAAGGACACAAGGGGTGGCTCAGAACAGCCCTGAACAACCAGGATCACTCAGGAGATGAAGCCACAGCTCCAGCTGTTGGTATGGACAAAATCAGTGCAGAGCTGAAGAGCCACTGTTTGCTTCAGTGTCTGCTGGGGAGCAGGTGAACCAACCCCAAACCCAGGAAATCC
>VYZT01014633.1:0-70425 GCA_013400735.1 Pomatostomus ruficeps | reverse complement strand
TAAAATGTATTACCATGACCCTTTTTCTTCCTTTTCTTTTTTCTCTGTAAAGGGCATATTGTAAATCTCTTTTTCTAGATGGCTCATGACATAGCTCTGTTGTCTCATAAGTAGTTTGTATTTGATGCATCCAGGTCTTATTTTCATCTTTGTTACTGAATTCCTTGTTACCTGGGTAGGGAAGAAAATAAAAAATGAGCAGATATTTGCTTTCTCCCAAATGGCAGCATAGTAATGGATTTTACACTCTGATTGACGAAAGATTAATTACAAGAGTGCAGAGAAGTGGAAGTTACCTTCTAATTCAAGCTATCTTTTCTTATGTATTAATGATATAGTACAGTGTTCTTCCTGCCACTTGAAATATATTCTGGGAGTATCTCTATTTCTCACTTTTAAAATCCTAAAGCAGTTATCATCCTATGACTTATCTAGGACAAAGACTACCTGTATTACTTTTTCATTTGTAGGAATTTGCTTTATCACTTCCAAATAGCTTCTATTTCTGTGCTGGTTACAAATAAAGATGTTGTTACACTATCTCTCAAAACAAAATCTGAGTGTGAGTTGAACACATCTTAATTCCAGTCATCCTTGTAATTTGAATTTCACATATCCCCTTGTTATCTGTTACTGTCTCATCCTGGGTTATTATTAGGCTCTATCACTTTTGCCTTAGACATAGAATGGTAGGCTGCAAATGCTTGTTGTCAGCTGTTCAGAAATGAAAATATAGTTCGAAACTGGTTTTAACTGGTTTATAAATAACAAGAGCCTCAACTAAATTTTGACTAACTTTTTCCTATATCTGTGTTAATTTCAAAGTTATTACTGGCAGAATAATGACATTTGGATATATCAGGGTAATTATCCCATGCTTTGGCATATTCAGTTTTCGACTGTTTTAATTGAATGGTATATAGAAGTATTTAATGTGTCCTAAAGAATGCATCATAAAAAAGCCATTACATGTTCTAACATCTGTTGATATCTAAAGATCTCATTTTTTTACAGCCTTCAGGGCAGTTCCATTTCACACTTTCCAATTCTAATATAGACTAGAAATATTGCTTGACTGAGATCTTTATCTCCTTGTTTGTATTCTCTTAAATCTTCCTTAGGCAGTTGAGGTTCTTATCTTTAGACGTATTGTAAGCAAAGCAATCTCAGCTCACTTTAGACACAGTTGCAACCAGTTTTCCGGCTTCTGTTGGGTTCATCTTATTAAGTCTACATTTTAGAGGCACCAGTCCGAGTTTCTGATATGTGTCCATGTTGCTCCAGGCTAACCATTTCTGGAATGCACCAACTAATGTGTTCCCCAGGGAATACACCCCGATGGTACCGATTTCATTACTGCTGCTGTTTTAACACAAAATATTGCAGTGGAGAGGTAATATTTGAACTGTGTGTAATGGAATGCCATCTGCAATGTTTATGAATCAGTCTCAAGCCTTTCCAGCCTCCTCCTCCTCATGTGATTGCAAACTACATACGATTTCAGTTGTGTCCCAGTCTTCACGACCTGCTTAGATGAGCCTTTGCTGCATGACCAGATCCTTCATTCTGGTAGAAACAGTAAACTAAAACTTTCAGAATAGGGAAATAAATATCATAGATACAAACCCCTGTATCTGCAAGTCAGAGAGGATTGTATTTCCAACCATGTCTGTAGGGAGAACACTTTGGATCTTGAAAAGCAGTGATTTCAAATAATTTCATATTCATTCATACATTTGCTATGGCCATCAGTAGTTCTGGAATTCTAAAGGAAAAGAGAAATGTTTGAGATCTTTCTGCATGAGTTATGCAATACAGGTGTACCCCATCACTGGGAAGTCCGTCCTAGTAGCAGGAGCATAGCTTGGGAAAAGAAACTATAGGCATGACTGTGTCTTACCCACGTATAGTTTGTGGCTCCTGGATTGATGATAACAGATCTAAGTAGCTGGGGCCTCAAAACTGGGATTTGTGATGTGAATAAAGTGGAAAAGTAACTATTAAAGAAAAAATAGGACAGAAAATGCTGCAAAACTTGGCATCAGTTCCGGCTTGTATTTATGCCATTATACCTTCTTTATGAGAACTTTTATTTTTTCCTTTCAACAGCTCTACAGATAATTATGACATTTCTCAAAGTAAAAAGAGGGATTCATATTCCAAAGTACATTTACTATATTTTAAAATAAATCTGTGGTTTAATAGTTTCAGATACTGTATTGTTCTGTACACTTGGTTTCCCAACTGCATAGTTCCCCATGGTCTTTTATCTTATTCCATACCTACTGTTTCCTTGAATTTTCTATTAAGTACATCCTCCAGCAAGATGATTAATAATGACTGAGTGTCATCATCAATGTGAGATCATGAAATTTAGAGGGAATTTAACACTGGTCTGTCACTGGTAATATATGTTTTGATTAAAATGTTTTAAAAAATGTGTATTCAGTGTAATTTAAAAATATTAAAATTTCATACTTTCATAAATAATGTTGTAAATATATCACCACATGAAGTGTCAATATGTGTATGAGAAATAGATAGAAATTAGATGGTTTCCAAGGCAAAAACTGAAAGATTCACATATGTTCCAAATTTGGATATTGAAATGTAGTGTGAGAAAGAAAGGCTCATACTTTTTTTTAAGTAGAAAACTCCAAGCACAGCTGTGAACAATCATTGTGACAAGAAAATTGCCGTACATCAGAAGGCTGAGAGGGGTACACCACGAAACTCTTGAGCATACAGAATGCTTCTCATGATGTTTTGTTAATAGTACCTATTTCCTTTGCAGAAGTGTTTTGAATGAAGAAGTTTCTGAAAATAAATGTATTTCTTTTTTATAAGTGATTATAATTTCAATAATTTGCGATTCACACATTTATATTTTCTTTGATTAACAAGTTTAACATCTCGAAACATAGGTTTTCAAAATACATGTGGTGTAGCTTAAAAGAAGTGTTTCCAGTCTTTATTGTGTTTGTGAACTGCTTAATCCAGTGTTGTGGAGTTGCTATTCAAGGTGTATGTTTGCCTGGATGAGCCAATATCTTCAAACATGATGATAACAAATGGTGTTTATATGATTCATAATTTCTGAAGTCTGAAACATTGCTGACGTACTAACACTTACTGAAATGAGAAGAAATCAACCAGAGAAGAATCATTGTCACTATAGGGGAAAGTCATCTTCTGAATTATAAGAATGTTCTGAAGTGAGAGAACTGACAATTGCAGCAATTGTAAAAGAACCAAAAAAACCCCAGAAGACAAATGATAGAACTAGAAAAAAGCAAAATACCAGTAATTTTCATTTTATAGCCCCTTTTTTTTTAGACTTAGAAAAATTATACTTTCAATTTGGGCACTGGATTAAAACTATAATCAGTAACACTTTTTCTGAAAAAGTGGACCTTAATAATTCTTCACTTCACTTCACTTCACTTTTTGTAACTTCATGGATCAACTTGTTACAAAATCACAGCAATCTGAGACTTCTGAAAGAAAACAGAAATTATCCTCATAAAAACTTGTCACATGTTTTTTAACTTTCACTGCTGCACTGATTTAATTTTGTTTTCTGATTATTACAGTGTATATATTTTTCCCTTCTAAATATCAGTCTACTGAAGGGATTCTGGGGTTTAATATATGTGGTAGCAGATGACCTTTATAGCAGACAATATATTGCCAAATGTGTTTTTGTGATAAGACAAACCTTTAACAGCAGACTTCCCTTTCCATAGATCTGATTTTAACACTGTGAAAAAGAAAACACATGCTTAAATTTAGAAAATATAGAATATAAAAGGAGCTATATTATGAAATATGATGCACGGTAGTGAATAATTTATATTTATTTAACCAAAGAATATTTAGCATTCTGATTCTGCTAGTTTTCTTTCTATGTTCTTTTCTATATTTTTTCTGTGATGAATTCTATAGATTTGAAATTATGGGCATTAACTATTGCATAGTCAGTAAGATAATTAAATCTAGACTACACCAGAACCACCATTTCCCTTTTCCCTGGTTAAGAGGCAATCTTTCACTTTAATGATGAAGAAAACCAATGTTTCTGACCATGAATAAGAAAACAACATGAATAGGATATGTAATACACAGGGTGCATTATAATCTGACCATCACTGTACTCTACTGAAATACTACTGGGAAGCCCTTGGACATGTAGCTCTAGGCCATTAAGACACAGTCACACTGCTAATGAGTTATTCTGTCCCAAAAAGCATGTGATGAATGTCAATACTGAAAATATAACTAGCAAATCTCTCTGATGTGAGACTTCTTTTTATTGCTGGATTTTGTGTATGCCTCTTTTGCATAATGTGCAGCCATTCAATGTTTGAGGCCCGACTCTTTTAGAGACAAATAAGCCCCATACCTTGGTTAGAATTAGTTGGAGGCATCTTTTATATAAGCTCAATATTTTACCTGGAGTTAATTTTGCTCCGATTGTTTGTGGAAATTTAAGAGAATTGGAAATTTTAAAAATACTGGATCTTGATGAAATCCCAAATATACTTTGTGCATTTTAAAGTCCAAATGCTTTAAAAATGGTTTGTTACAGTCTACTGAGTCTGTCTGGGGTGGAGTGGATTTTCTTCATAGCAGTCTGTACGGTGCTGTGATGCTGGTTTTGGTTTGTGAGTAATACAGTATTGATAACACACGGCTGTTTTGTTTGTTTGTTTTTGCTGTTTGTTGTTTTTTGTTTGTTGTTTAGTTTGTTAATTTTTGTATTTTGTGCTTTTGTTTGTTTTGTTTTGTGGTTTTTTTTCTTCTGCTCTGTCCCAATATCAGGTAGGCAGTCCCAGCACCACAACGGTGAAAGTATGCCTTCAGTGCAGCCAGCTTGAACTGACCAAAAGGATATTCCATACCAGGTGATGCTGTGTTTCATGACAGAGGCTTGGGCAAAGGAAGAGGAAGTGAAGGCATTTGAAGATATAAAGTTTGTCCTTGCAAGTTCCCATGACATGTGGTGAGGCCTTGCACTCCAGAAAGGGGTTGAGCATCTTTCTGCCAACATGAAGTAGTAAATAAATCACTTACTTTGCTTTGTTTAGGTGTACAGCTTCACTTAACTTACTAAACTGTCCTCTTGAAAATATTTGCAAGTAGCAAAAAATTAGTTTATTCTTAGGCATTATGTCAAGTCCTACTCTCTCTTACAGTAGAGCTGAATAATCCAAACATAATGGATGCATACCTTTGTCCATGAAGATTAGCTTTATAGGTATTTACTCTATAGTATTGATTAAACAAAAGAATCTGCTACTAATCAGATTCTGATTTTCACTTTTGAGAAGTTTGTCAGTGTTTCAGAAGCTTCAGAAGGTGTTCTTTGGTTTACTGAAACAGGGACTCTGGTCTTTGGTCTTATAGTCCATTCAGGGAAAGGAAGGGAGATTCAGCTTCCCTGGTAAACTTTGCCTCACCTGGTTGGCTGCATTCAGAAAATATAATGTGCCAGGAATGAGCTGAAGCTTTATTATATTTGTCTGAATAGCTTATAATTTAGTTCTTCAAGTACACAGGATTTAAAAAAAAAAATTGGCAGTAAAGGAAATTCCACAACTCCTCTATTATTTATCCTTATTTTAATATTAGGAAGTTATTATAATATCTAGTACAACCTTTACCATAAAATTACTTTTTGCAAAATTAATTTACTACTGGACAGAGTATATCAAACAGAACTAACAGCTTTTCCTGGGTTTTTTTTTGTGAAATCATATTTCTCTTTTTTTTTTTTTCTAGATAACGTGTGAAATAGCCATCAGAAAAAAATCAAAGAACCTGATAATATCCCTGCACTTTGTTCTTTTACATTTTTACTACTCATGTAGATTTTTCTCACCTCCTCTAAATCTTCCTCTAAGTGGATGTATAGTTCTCATGCTGAAGTTTTAATTAGCAGGTTTAGAAAAGGGGATGGTAGTGACTTTCCCTTGTCTGTTATTCATTACAGCAAGAGATTCCTTCCTGCTGTGCTGTTTCCTCCATATCTGTGCTTTGGTTTTCACCTCCTACCTAAGGTAAGATACAGTACACTTCATCAAAGTTTATCTCAATGATCACTCTATTGTGTATCAAGACAGCTTTGAATTCTGATGCTGTCCTTCTAGTTGACACTTTATTACATTATCTAGGTTGTTAATAAGGCACTAAATAGGACTGGTCCAAGGCTGGTTGTATATGACAGTTCTTAGTTAAGGGCACTGGAGGTCAGTTGAGATTCTTCCTCCAAGCAAGTAAAACAGTTAATACTTTGAAACTAAAGTTCCAAGTATCTGTCATTTGGGCTTTTTTATAATAAAAAACCAGACCCTAATATTGGAGTCGCTATTGGCCTTTTCTGCTTTATGATGAAATGAAACATAAGATTGAAAATTTTCATCCTGGATGGACTTAATCTTAAAACAACATATCATCAGTGCAACTGTGAAGTACAAATCAAAAGCGTGGTAGCATTTTCAAAGCAGTTCATTACAATGGACCTTGTATTTACCTGTGAACAACATTGGAACAAATACAGAAGCCGATGTCCCATTTCTGTTCAGTATGTGCAGAAATCAGCATGTCAGGGGCTGCATATGAATGCACTGCCCATTTCCTCTACTGAAATGGCTGACTAAAAAGCATACTTCTATCTCACTGTACCCTGAACATAATTTTCCAACTGAACAGCTTTGGAAAGAGATTGTTTACATCAACAACAAATTTATAGTAAAATGTCTGGTGCAGGATTTGTATCTGATATCATGACCATCTAGGCCTTATTTTTTTCTTTCCCCTTTCAACTAAGTGTTCTACATTTTAAACAGATTCCTTCGATTTTATTTTACCTTTAATGAGATTTAATGCCATCCCCTACAGCTGAGCAGCAGTAATACAACACAAAATCAATTTATTGTTTTCTTAGGCATTTAGAACATAAAATGCCAAAGGTGTTAATGTGTTTGGAAAATGTCTAC
Source organism: Pomatostomus ruficeps (assembly GCA_013400735.1). Lineage (NCBI taxonomy): Eukaryota > Metazoa > Chordata > Aves > Passeriformes > Timaliidae > Pomatostomus > Pomatostomus ruficeps. The sequence continues at coordinate 63,427 of VYZT01014633.1, read as the reverse complement.
AGGTTTCACTAGTAACAAAGTGTAACAATTCCTGTTTCAGTTTTTTTCCACAAATACTCAATTTCTTGTATAATTATCTTCTCCAATGAGAAGATAACCTTTTATAAAAAAGCAACCTAGACTTCTTTTTAAGCTCTTTCAACTGCTCTGAAGATCCTGACATTTAGATATTTACTCATCCAAAAGAAATTAAGACCTTGTAGTAATTTAGCATATGTACAAAAAATCTTAGTATTAAAATCTGACAACTGTAGTGGCTATTACTCATCTTTTCAGTGCAGAAAAGAAAAACTCTGCTTTTCTGTTCTGTGTTACTTATTATGAAGTCTTCTATAAAAATTTAGAGGTATGCTTGCACTTTTCCCTGTGCAGTTTTCTTTCCATTCATATCTCAAATTAACAAAGGATTTTAAGTGTTGAAATGAGTGACAGATAACAGGGTACTTGTAGAAGGTTGGCTCAACACTTTGCAGTTGCAAGCCTCTATTACACAGCAACAAGCACAGATCACCTTAGTCATTATCCTCTCTAGGAGTGTTAACATTGGAAAGTCACAAATCAGAAATCTCAGATGAGAGTGATATAAATATAGTTCTTTTGTTCAGGGGCTGAATTTGTAAATAAAACCTTGGTGGATACCCTGGTCAGCAGAGAGGGATTACCGTCACTTTCTTAGCAAAGGGAAACAGATGTTTTTGTCAATGATGTAAGTAGGTACTTCACACTGAAATTATTCCAGTCGAGTGATGACAATGCCTGTTTGTCCAAGGAGGTAAATGCTTCAGTGTGGTAAACAACACAAGGGTAGCAAGTATGGGGATAAACCGTCTAAGATTAGGTGTGAATTTCCCACAACAAATAGGGACATATTGATTATGCTGGTATATTATGGACTTGTGACTTTATTGTCAGTTTCCAAGAATTTGGTATTATATCACCATTTTAAAAATGGGAAATGAAAAAGAAACTAAAACCAATATTATCCATTAATTTGGGCTAATTTAAATAATCTCAAATATTTTTCAAAATTGAGACCATTTTTCTTCCCAATACATAAGTGTTTTAGGGGCCCAGGTTCAGAATTCTCAGCATACAGAAGAATACAATTACCAGGCATCCAGTTTTAGGTGATTTTTTGTCCAATAACACAGTGTATCTCAGTGGCAGATTTAGAGAAAAACCAGTAATTTTTCGGGGCAGCACTTAACTTAATAATGTGTAAGACTATGGCTTCTTTACTTGTAATTCCTGCTTCATTCTGTATGCTCTTGCCACCTTTGGTGACATATAGTTCCACCCCAAAGCACAGTCCAATCTAAGTGTTGAATGAAGTACCAATCACTGCTTCTGGAAAATTAGTGTGTGAGCACATAAAAGCTGGAAGAGTATCAGATACAGTACACTTAATTTTGATTGCATAGGAAATGCATTGAGCATATATTTCTAATTCACAGTTCATTTAAATGGCTGCTTTTTAAAATGTCCCCTGAAACACTGTGGCTGGAATGAAGTAATATGCTTAGTCTTTGTCTTTCGTTTTTATGTACAAATTCAATTTTACATCTTTTCATACTCTTCTTTGCACACATGCAGCCAAGCAAAATTTCTTTGATGGAAGTATTTAAAAATAAAGAGTTTCTTGCCATTTCCCCCCTCCTTGTTTTCTTAGAGGGTAATTCTACTGCTAGGCAATACTTTAAATCAGCTTGACTAGCAAACGAATAGATTTTTACACACCATTACAAACAAATTTTATAGTCACAAAAGAATGAGCCACAACAAGCCAAGGGGCTAAGAAGGCTGCTTATGAACTCACCATAACCTTATATTCCTTTCATTGATTTCATGGAACACGTATAAAATATCTGTAGCAGCACAGCAGGAAATACTGAGGACCATCAGTGGTACAATTAAATAGGACAAATCACATTAATTGATTAAACATTCATTTTTACTTGCCTAGTGTTTCAAAATAATGTTAGACTACCTCAATCTGACACTGTTAAGTATACATAAAAGATACAGGCAATTTTTATTTTTCCTCCCATTTTTGGATAGGGCAATGTGCTGGCATACAATAATAAAATCTGATTTCAAAGAATATTGATTAGCCTGTAATTTCTCAATGGAAACAAAGGAATTTGAATAACTAATTTCATCTTTCTTTTTTTTTCTCTCACAATTTATTTGAATAAAAATTTATGTAAACATTGTCTCATTTGAAAATCAGAAGTTGAGAATGGAACAAGAATGTACTTCAATGTGGGATGTATTTACACATGTACTTGCTGTCTGATATACAGAATCACAGAATCTCAGAACATGATGAATTGGAAGGGACCCATAAAGACTACTAAGTCCAGCTCCTGGCCATGCACAGCACCATCCCCAAGAGTCACACCATGTGCCTGAGAGCATTGCCAAATGCTTCTTGAACTCTGTCAGGTGGTGCTGTGACCCCTGCCCTGGGGAGTCTGTTCCAGTGCCCAACCACCTTCTGGGGGAAGAATCTTCTCCTAATATCCAAACTAATCCTCCCCTGGCACTTCAGGCCATTCCCTTGAGTCTTGTCCCTATCCTTCACCATAGAAAAAAGATCAGTGTCTGCCCCTCCTCTTCCCTTTGTGAGGCAGCTTTAGTGTGCAATGAGGTCTCCCCTCAGTCTCCTCTACTGCAGGCTGAACAGACCAATGTAAGTCATTCCTCATACACCTTCCTCTCAAGGCCCCTCTTCATATTTGTTGCCTTCCTCTGGACACTCTCTAATAGTTTAAAATCTTTCTTATATTGTGGTGGCCAAAACTGCACACATGACTGGAGGTGAGGACGCAGCAATGCAGAGCAGAATGTCACAAGAATCACTGTTAGGTTTTTTCTAAATATTCTAACCCAAATGAAAATTCAGTTTCCCTCCGGCTGAGTGCCACAGAGTCACGTCACATTAACTGTTTTGGTTTGTGTGCCAAGGTTTCAATAGCAGAAGGCTGCAGGGGTGGTTTCCGTGAGAAGACATCAGGAGCTGCCCTCATGTTGGACAGTGCCTGTTCCAGTTGGCTCAAGCTCCAAGACAGACCCACATTGGTCAGAGCTGAGCGCAACAGTGACAGCCTCTGTAATAATATATGTAAGAAAGGGTAAAAACTGCTGTGAAACAGCAAATGGGAGAGAGCAGAGAGACTATGTGAGAGAAACAGCCCTGCAGACAAGATCAGTGAAGAAGGAGGGGCAGGAGGTGCTTCAGGCATCAGAGCAGAGATTCCCCTGCAGCTCGTGGGGCAGCCCATGGGGAGGCAGCTGTGCCCCTGCAGCCCATGGAGGTCCATGCTGCGATACATATCCACCTGCAGTCCAGGGAGAACCCCACACTGGAGCAGGTGGATGCCTGAAGGAGGCTGTGACCCTGTGGGAAGTCAGTGATGGAACAGGCTCCTGGCAGGACCTGCAGCCCTGTGATGAGGAACCCATGCTGGAGAAGTTTTGCTGGCAGGACCTGTGATGCTGTGAGAAGTAATTTTTGGAGCAGGCTGTTCCTGAAGGATTGTATCCCTAGAAGAGAATCCACATGGGAGCAATTTGTGAACTGTCTCCTGTGGGTGAGACCCCCCACTGCAGGAGGAGAAGAGTAGGAAGAGAAAGGAGTGGCTGAGAAAACATAAACTGACCATAGTCCCTGTTCCCCATTCTGCATTGCTGGGGGAGAGGAGGTAGGATAGCTCAGAGTGAATTTGAGCTGGAAAGAACTAAAGAGAGGGAGAAGGTGTTTTTAGATTTGATCTTAGTTCTTAATATCATACCCTGTTTTATTGGTAATGAATTACATTAATCTTAGCATATAATCACAGAATTATTTGTGTTGGAAGGGATCCCAAAAATGAACAGGGACATGTTCAACTCGATCAGGTTGGTCAGAGTCCTGTTCAACTTTACCTTGGTTGTTTCCAGGAATGGGGCATCCACCACCTCCCTGGGCAACCTGTTCCAGTGTTTCACTGAGTTTTCTCCAAAGCAAGGCTATTTTGCTGTAACAGTAACTGGGGTAAGAGCTCTGCCTATCCTAATCTCAACCTAAGACCTTTATATAGCATTTTTTCCCCTGTCATGTAAAGGAGGAGGAGTGATAGAGTTACTTGGTGGGCACCTGGGAGCCAGAAAAGGTCAATCCACCACCTAAAAAATGTTTCATTAGAAGTATTTTTATTTCTGCAAAATAAAAAGTGAGAAGTAAGACTAGATATGAGGATCTATGGCTTAAAATGCAGAAGACTAGCATTTTCTTCTGTCTGGAAAAATCTATCAAATGTGAAGATTATTCTGTATTTTCTCCTTTTTTTCCATATATCAAATGCCTTTCTAGCACATTTAAAAAATAATTATTTTGTAGGTGCATACATTGCAAAGAATCATTGATACCGTGTTGAAACTAGGAGAGACAATACCACGAAGATTTGTGTTAGAAAGACATTTTTCTATTGGACTTTACATTGGATTGTGAACTGGACCATAAAGACTAACTCCTGTCTCCTGTAGCACGTATCCCAGACTCTTTACTGAAAATTTCAGTACTACAGGTACCACTTGCAAGAAAATTTCCAAGCCCTTGATGTTATCCAGTATATTCAGGACAAGCTTTTCCGCTTTCTCTTCATTCATATTTGATAGTCTTAACTGTAAGAAATAAAGTCTTCCTTGGTTTCAGCAAATGGATTTTGCCCACCAAGGTAACAGATGGGGACATTAGCATACCCAACACATAAAAAGATAATGACTCATGCTTATTGTTGGCCTTTTGTCTTATATTTCTTTGCAATTGCTATATGGACTATCTGACTAAACTCACATAAGCAACAGAGCTAAGAGGAGATACTTTATTTTAATTAAATCATTCTACAAAATATTTTGCAGCCCATATGGTGGCCTCCTGCTTTCTCATTCACTATGGAGAGAGACTTGTTTCTTTATTCCCCTATTTTTTAGGTTTTAAATTAACCCCATAGTGTTAGATTTGTTTCCTCCATTTTTTTCCCTGTGAGTTTCTTTAAGTATGTGGGAGACAGCTGACCTCCCGAGATCGTGCATTCATCCAACCCACCAAGAGCAAACTGCCCGTGGTGAACATTCACTTCCTGCTGGTTTGCATCCTGATTTCAACTGGGAAAGATACTACATAAGCAAGCAGCTGCTTTTTAAGGAGAAAATAAGTGCATCACTTTACATACTGATTGTGTCATTACATCCTTTTGTACAATATTATAGAACTTAGTGGTATATACACTATTGGTTTGCGTTTTTTTTCTCTTCTAGTCACTTTAATTAAAGCCCAACCACTCCTTCCTTTCTTTTCTTTTATTTCAAATAATCTCGTTTCTTCTATTGACATTTTTTGAAGTCTGTTTCAGAAATCATGTTTGTCAGTGTATTTTTGAAGACTGTGAAAAATCCCTTGGCAAAAGACTGCAGAATCCATTGGATAACAACACTGTGTCTCAGAATGAATCTTCTGATGTCTATCCTAATGTATACTGATGGTGATGTACTTAAAATTTTATGTTTCAAGTCATAGCTCTAGATGGTACAAATTTGTGACAGGTGTCATGACACATAATTGCCTTTCACCAGTGTTGTGTATTATGGACATTAGCTTAGCTTATGCTGTTACTTCATAGGTGATACCAGAGCTTCTACATTTCTAATTAACTCCTGGACTCTGAACTGCAGTCATTAGCTAAGCAGCAGAATGGAAACGACTGGTGACAGACAACAGTCATTTCCTGACCAGGTTCCGGCTCTCTGCTGCACTCCTGTTGTCATGCTCTGCTGGAGCAAGGATATGGGAACAGTGTCAGCAGTGATGGCCTGTTCAAGTTAACTGCAGTTGCTGTAGAACAGGGTAAGGATTGAAGAGTTCAGGGAGCACTCTGAGTTTCCACTCAGAACATGTTTTTAAACACAGTTTGGGAATATTCTATAAAACAGAGAAACAAACAGAAGCTGAAAATCTCATTAAGTTTGAAAGATGGAAATGTAAACTGTCAGCTAACTCCTGAATTGTTGTGTGGCCAGAATGTCTTACTGCAAACTAGTATGGATCTTTCCATGAGATTGGATGAACAGCTTCTGCTCCATGACTTTTTGAACAGAACAGATAAGACAAAACATTTACAGAAGGGATTAAAAGCTGTTCTCAACTTTCTTCAGAACGTGAAAATGGAAAACTTACTAGGGAGAGAGGGAGGAAAGGAAGACCCCTGAAACTGCCAGTTGATTGAGATATGTTTCACATAATACCATGGAAATATTTTCTAAGAGGGTTAAACTTTAAAAAATTGTTTTACATTTGTACTCAACCTTTACATTGATCTCAGTGTGAAGTTTTGAATGCTCAGCAGGCATGCAGCTCTGAATTTAGTGGTCTGAATTTGAGTGCAAATGTGACATTTTTGTCCTTTATTTTTATCTCAGTTTTTGCTCCATTTGACTCCCATTTTAACACTTACGTCCTTTCATTTCATCCATTTATGATCAATTAGAGCTTTCAAGCCCTCAACTTTAATAAAGAACTCTTAACACTTGGTCTATGATATTCATAAACTTTTCTTCATCTTGTTCCATTTTCCACTTACAGTACACAGCATGAGAATACAAAAATCTACAAGGTAGAAAGAGTCAATAATACCTAGCTGCAAAAGTGACTTTTGTTTGACAATTTTCCTGAAGACTGGAGTGATATATAAATATACAGCAGACAAATGGGATCCACAGGGACCCCTTTAAGATCTTTATGAATATTTGAAAGGGCATCTGGAGCCATGGCTACACAGGGCAATCAATTGCTATGAATTTTTATTTCCCCAAGCACTCAAAGGGAATGGCATGACAGGTATGTATTATCAGCAAGATTCATTTAAAGAAACATGGGGCTTATTTTGATAGGACCAATGGGGAGAAAAAACATCATTCATAACTAATCTCATTTAAATTGAGGTTGGCAAAGCTGATTACTTAATTTTTGGAATTATTGTAAAACTGAATGCTTCCTATTATTTTTAGATGCTGTATAGCCTTTTTTGAATTCCAGCACTGTTTCTTTAGAAATTTGAAAAGCAATCTCAGGAGCCTCCGAAAATGAATAATGAAAAGAAAGACTTTTTTTTTTTTTAAAATAAGAATTGAAAATCAAATTAGAACGTGGAATTTTGGAGGTGTCCTTCCTTCCTTTCTGTATAGAGACTACTTTTCAAAAATTCTTCAGCTTCTTCTTCTGGAGAAGAGTTCAGACCCTTAAACTTATTTTGACAGTCATCAAGTATTTTAAAATTACATATTATGTCAGAAAGAATTAAAAATACTATTGTGTCACTGGAAATTCCATTGTCATTGTCATTCTCTTTTGTGGTACTTATGTGTAATAACCTAAACCACAAAAATAATTATTCAAACTTGCAGTAAAGCTGTAAGAGGAAGCATTATGTCTATTTAAACTAAACTATAGCACCTTCTATTTCTGTTTAATTTTTTTAGAAGCCTGGCCAGGTCCCAGATGTTGTTCTTAAAAAAGCCCAAGTTCAAATTGTGTAGAACTAACTACAGTAAGAAAATACAAAAAGGAGTAGATATACTGCACAGATACAATACAGTACACCTGGTATAAAAATGAAGACTGTAGTTTGCTTGTGTGGGTACTCAACCAAATGTATAGTCACAAATGTGATGTGTAGGCACCTTGTTTCTTTGAGATCTTAAATTCATTCCCAGAAATCCAACTACTTAATCTTCCATGACATTACTGACTCCAGAAATTATTTGTAGAAGACAATTTGAAGGATTTGAGGCAGAAGGTGCCACGGTTATTTTAAGTTACTCTAAGACACGTGCTCCTTAGTTTTGACATTTTTCAGTTAGCTCAAACTTTTTAGAAGACTATAATCAAAAACATGTTGCTATTGTGTAAGTTGCAAATAGTATGAAATAGTTAGTAAATTCTAAGAAGCCAGTAGGCAGGGATTAATACATGAAATAAAATATTTGCTTGGTGATTATTCAGGGTTCTCAGGGCATAAACTTTTTACTGAAAAATCAATCTTAGAAAGAACTGTTTTCTCTCTATAGTATTTCATATCCAGAGGCTACTGGCCATTAAAGGTGTTGAATCCATTATAAGTTTGCAGGATTTCTGAAAATCATGTCACAGCTGAGTTTCTTGCCATTTCCTCAGATCAATTCCATGAGTACTTGTTCTGTAAAAGTAATTTTTTTTTAATGCCTAAAGCTAAAATATATATATATATACACAGATCGGTGATCTGTGTTTAAGTGGAGAAGAAGATTTAGTTTGGTGGTTGTTTCTGGATTGTGTGTACTGAGGTTTCTGCTCAAGCTATTTCTGATCTACAGATAGTCATTGAAAGATTGTTGACCTATGTACACATGAAAACCTTGTTCAGTACTCAGATATATGACTGACTCAGAGGTCCTCCTGATTAAATAACAAATCAACTAAAATACTCAATACTGACTACAGAAACTTTAAAACACATATTCTCTTTCCCCTGTAGCCAACACAGACATTTGAACAGGAACTTGGCTACCAACCTTGTTAGTTGAATCTCTCTACACTCTTCTCCTTACTGTAGGTGGCAACTGAATCTCCTTGTTATTTTCAGATCCTTGCTTTCTGCTTCCTAGTCTACATTTAGCCTGTTATTAGAAACATGTTTAACCCTTCATTTTCAATTATATTGATATATGCTAATGATTCAAAATGCCATATTGCAATTACACTGTGTGGGCAGAATTTGCCTTCATGACTTCAATTAGATCTTATGCTATAGACTTGAACAAGGAATTTTGTTCATAATAGTGATTTATGCATATTGTTCTCTGGAGGCTACATGTATATAAGATTCAGGCCTTAGGATAGTGTTCTCATTTAAGCACACAGAAGGAGAAGGGTGTTAAGATGATTAACATGAACAGAACAAGTAAAAACAATGCTAAAAATGTCAAACTTTTTGGAAGTGTGATCACTAGATAAAAAGATGGTCATGGTGGTCCCATCATTTCAGATATTCAGTTAGAGCTAACCTATAGGCCCATAGACTAGAAACAGTTTTAGGATTTTTCTGCCGTGTAACACTGATGGCAAGACTGGAGACTCCTTTCCAGTGTTCTTCATCTCACTGGTTTTGCTCTAAGCCCTTTGTTCTAGTTTCACGCAAGATGTCACTGACTTGTCCATCTTTCAGTATTCTCAGCATTTAGTCAGTTTTCTGATCCCTTAATTTCTCTGTCTTTTCTCACAGAAGTTTTCTTAATCCTCTCTTCCAAATGAGAACATGAACAATAAAATGTTGCTCTAGTCTGGAGGATTTGACTAGAGGGTTCCCTGTGATAAAATATACTTGAATATAGCAGATTTTCTTTTTCTTAATTTAAAATGCCAATAGAATACAAAACAATAGGGGTAAAGATACTCTAGTGACATCTTCACTACCAAAATTCAAATACATTAACACTTTAGAAATTATCAATGTCAAAAATAAATATATCTGAAGTTTTCCTGGCTCATGCTAAAATCTGTGATTTGCTGAAACTGACTGAGAAACTCAGAAAAAAAAAAGAGCCACAAGGATAAAAGAAACAACAGTGATACAGGCGAGCGATCAGTCCTCCTTGAAAGTATGGTGTTCTGGCTAGAGGTAAACATGCAGAAATTTTATTAGTTGAATTCTCATACCTGAGTACATATATACTAATAGAAAATTACTGCATGGTCTAGGTCTTCTTTTAAAAAGATTCCACTTTTATAACGATGATGTAGCTTCATTTGGTGAAGGCAGTTACCTGAAAGCCACAGTAAAATTCTTGTTGTGGAACTGTAAAAAACACTGCTTCTTTATTTATGTAAGACAAAGGATCTCTGTTATACTCTTGTGTAATTAACGACATCTGTAAATAGGATCCACCTGTCTTAACAACAGGCATTCTAGAAGAAACTAGCTTAGGAGCTGCAACATAGCTAGGAGGCTCAAAGGAAAACCTATAAATTTAAATAAATTTGCAATCCAGAAAACAGAAAGAAGAATAAATTCAGCCTTATTTTCAGGGAGAAGTTCCTTAAAAATGGGTAGGAATGCAGTGTGCTTACTAGTTATATGGGTGGATTGTTTTTTAGACACATGGATGGATAATTTAGCATGACTTGCCAGAAAACAGAGGGGCTTTTCTTTAGATTTTCTTTTGTTCATCGGGTGGACATGTCCTGTCTTTTTTAGACTAAACATAGAGAAGTGTTGTACTGTTATGGCTGTGATACTGAGTAGTCCTGACTGGCAGGAAGACAAAGATCCTCGGATTTCTATGTTTGTTTTCAATCTGCATTTATTTGTTGCATTTGAAGGTTTCTTAGAGTTTTTCTGGTCTTTCAAGGCCTTGAAAATCCATCTCCTGCAAATCACCACTTTTTCCTACTATGAAGTTTTATGCTCAGACTTCAAGATTGTTTTCATTGTCCTCTTTTTCTTTAAAATACTTAATGGGAATCTATGCTGTATGCGATCTGACTGTTAATAACCTCTCTGGAGTAAAGAGAAGAAAGAAAGAATTTGTTTGCCCTGCTGAGTAGCCATCTTCTGCCTCCGAGTCCATTCTGCTAAAGAAGACAATCTTCTGCTGTCAGCTCTGTGCATTCCTCATCATTCCCTCCTGGTTTTTGTCTTAAAAAAGGAGCAGCAGAGAAGTGCTGCATTAGTCAGGTGCAAATGTCAGGAAGGATCTGTGCCAAACCATAGGTGTAAGCTCCATATAGACAAATGCTACAGTTCAGGAGTTTGTGTATATGTATACACACATACATATCATATTTATGTACATAAAAAGATAGGATGGTAGAAACAAAGAGCAAGAAACAGGGAAAACCTCTTAGAATTTGCACACAATAAATGCAATACATCACTAACTTCTTTAATTTACATATCCCAGCAAGAGCAGCCAAGTCACTACACTGACACTGTACTATACAAACCAGAAAAAATTTAGATAATCATTACCACAAACTATGTTTTTGGGGATTTTTTTTGTAACACACAAAACAGTGTTATTTTTGGTGCATTTATAAGCACTTTAATTGTATCAGTTATTGTTTATTTATAATTAGTCTCCAATAAATGATGTATTCTAAGAGGAAATAATTAATTCTGCTACAAACCATTAATTTCCATGTACAAAAGTTGACAATCTACAGAAATAATTTGCAAGTCTAATGGAAATTTTGTATTTGTTTTCTCTTCTCTATCTCCCCTGCCCTGTTTCTGTCTTATTTACAAGCATTTTGCTTGAATTAATACATAAACAATAGCTGAAATCGTTCATATTAATTAGCATAAAGTGGCATTTGTATAGTAATATTTAGCAAAGCGATCTGATGTGGAGGATTAACACTGAAACAAAGACCTGAATAAATATGTGGTAATTGAAACCAAATTCACTAACCACACGTAGGATCCCACTTTAGATAAAGGTCTTGCATTTAATATGAGATAGTATAACCCTGCTCTGTGGACTATGATAAATTGCTTAGTGTGTGTCTGCTGGGATGTGAGACGACAAGATATTATTCTTAACCCCAGAACTGTCAAACACAATCATTTCCACAGAAGCTTGACAGCTTTGGGAGTGATAAAAGGAAACCTCTGTAGGGAAGGGGGCAGAAAGGAGACTAGAGGAACAATCTGCAGGTGCTTTTCACTGAGTTGTAGAATTGTTAAAGTTGGAAAAGACCTATTGAGATCATCAAGTCCAACTGTTAACCCAGTACTGTCAAGTCCATCACTAAACCATGTCCCTAAATGTCGCATCTACATGCCTTTTGAATACCTCCAGGGATATTGATTCAACCACTTCCCTTGGTAGCTAGTTCCAATGTCTGACTACCTTTTAGGTGTAGNTTCTACTGGCCACACTATTGCTGAAGGAAGCCAAGATGCCATTGACCTTCTTGGCCACCTAGGCACACACTGGGTCATGTTCAGCCCTGTCAACTAACATTCCCAGGTCTTTTCTGCGGAGCAGCTTTCCAGCCACTCTGCCCCCCAGCCTGTAGCACTGCATGAGGTTGTTATGACCTGAGAACCAGGCAGGTTGCCTTTTTGAAACACATGCAATTGGCCTCAGCCCATTAATCCAGCCTGTCCAGATAGATCCCTGTTTTGAGTCTTCCTACTCTCCTGCAGATCAACACTCCCACCCAGGCTGAAAACTTACTGAGGGTGCCCTTGATCCCCCAGACCAGACCATGGATAAAGATATTAAGCAGGGCTGACTCCAACAGTGCGACCTGCGTATACAATTTATATGAAAGACTGTTGTCAGAAGGGGAGAAGCCTTAATTTCTGTGTGACAATTCACAGGCAGTTCCAGTTCTCTGTTTTCTAACACATCAAAAACCCTTGCATGTTTGCTGCCACAGGGATCTTCATCCCCTAATTCCATTGAGACATATTCCTATTGAAAAGAATGCGGAGCCTGTGTAATAATAGCAGTTTGATTTGTTCTGGAGGTTTTTTTGCTCATGGAAAACAAATTTAGAAAAAAAAAAGGTATTGGCTACAGAAAGGTATGTCTTTTACTATTAACACCTATAGCTGCAAAATTGAAAAAAAAGTATTTAATTCATAGCAGAGCTAATACAAGAAGCCCTTACATATAGACCACTTGTGATCTCAATAGATTTGTCACTGCCAAACATCATGTCTGTGAGGTCCCTGTGGTAGAGCTTGTCTTACAGTGGCTGAAGTTGCTCGTGTGGAAACAGACTGCACTGCTTTGCTCTTGAATACTTAAAGTTGAGTAGACTTTTCATTAGCTTTCTGCCCAAGCTGGCAAAGGGGAGTTTTTGGGGTGCTGGGAGAACTGAGAGGGCAGTTGCCAAGCTCTTGGAGGGAGTGGAGCAGGCGGAGGGTGGTGGGAGTCCAGTCTCAGACTCAGTGGCTATAACAAAGCTAGACCTTGCAGGACTTTGATATTGTTGCTATGTCACATATGGCAAGAAATGCACAAAATGTTATGGGAAGAGCATGCGCAGTTCATGTCTCAGCTGTTAGGCTGGCTCGGCATATTTTAACACAATATTGGAGGATATCTGCTTGTTATGATCCACCCCTGAAGGCAAGAGTAACCCAGGTTCTTGTTAATAGATCCCTTGGGATGGATCAGAGTGAAACAACATGGAATGATCAATGTCCATAAATATATATATATATGTTGAGTTTATTTTAGAACAATTTGGTTGCAATGGAAAGCAGGTATGAGGCCTTTTTTGGGTTTTATTATTAGGCCTACGGGTAAATGAGAATGTCCTGATGTCCAGTGTGAATGTGACCTTCTGGGGGGTGGGGTGTAAGGGAGGACAACTGGCATGGATAAAAACACCAACCTGTCTCTGCAGGGTCTGTTTCTTACCCGGCTCTAAGCCTGGCTTGTGTCACCCTCTCTATCGTATGCTCACCAGAGGTTTTGCCACCACACATCCAAAATCTCACCTCCTCTCCCTTGGAGCAAACTTGAAATTTCTGGTTTTAAAAATATGAACTCTCCTGGGAAGTCAAAGCCAACATTTTATCTTGTGCTTTTCTGGTCTTATTCATTGTTTTTATGGCAAGAGAACTATCTTCTTTATTGCTCTTTGCTTCTTGTTGGAATTTTGTTGGCTGTTGTAGTTGTCAGGAAAATGAAAGGTCACTGAGGACCTTCTGTGCTGTGTGCCAGAGTACACCAGAAATTTAAGTTCACTATTAAGTGAAACTCAATGGAGGGTTTAACTGAGCTGCAAGCAGCAAAAGGACCTTCAGAAGCATACGGAAAGGCTGGGAAAGGGCTGTTAATTAGGGCTTTATCAAGAAATAAGGCTATATGAGCCTGAATATTAGCAATATTCTTTGAAAATAATTGAAGATGAGTAAAAGGGAAGTGAGGCACCGGTAGGATGCCTGTCCCAGATATATTGTCACACTAGGAGGTAAGAAGTATCCAAGTCTACATTTAGTCCTGAGAAGCATTAGGGGTTGGTGAAAATTTTGGCAAAAATTTTTTGCTTTTCAGAAGCAACTCACCACCAATTAATTACTTGATTCTCTTTTTGCAGCTACCTGCCATTACATAAAAATGGTCTAGTAAAAATTTTTTGTCGTCAATTAATTAAAACGTAGAGCAAAATAAAATTTCTTCAAGATATTTGAATGATTTACAATTGCTAGACGTTGGAAAAAAGATTTCTCTCTAATATAGCTAAATAAAGATTTCTTTTATTTTTGATGTGCAAGAATTGCAGTAAAATTGAGCTATATCATTCTCTTTCCTCTAAGGCTTCCTACCAGATAGAACAACCCAAACACTCTTGTAAAATAATATTATGAATAAATGAGATAAAATGAATAAACCCAACATCACTTAGAGGAAAACCTGTGGGACAAAAGTAAAGATGCAGTGGAAATGCTATGACTATGAATTGGTGAAGGGGGTCTCAGGTAACATCTCTTGTACTGCATCTCTGTTCTGGTCCAGGGAATGCTGTCTGTACAGGAAGAGAAGTGACGTCTGAGGAGAAATACAGCTAATAAAGGAGAAGAGATGCATGAAGAGTACAGCCACAGTAATGGATCAGGAAACACATTTGAATAGTGATATTTCACTTTTTGACTGAAAGATTAATTTAAACTTTGAGAAGGAAATACATATACTATTTTTAAGCATTTATAGGTTAGCATTTTCCATGGAGGGAGCAATATAACACCTTTTCTTCCCCTGTTCCTTTAACACTCAGTTGCCCAGACTGATTATGTGTTTTTAGCTTTTGACAGAGATACCCTGCCAGGAGACATCTTTGCCCTTGCCTCCTACAGTACTTATAATTTTACCAGTTAATTTTAAAAACTTTGACTCTTTTTTTCTTCAAATAGAGGAAATTTATGAGGAAGATTAACTGTTCTGGATTTTAGAGTTTAAGCAACAAGGAATCCATTAGATACCTGAATAGGTTCCTTCATTGCAAAAACAAAACTCAGCAAAAAGTCATGCTCTGTTTCCTAGCTTTTTTGGGGTCAGGTTTAATGAATGTCTAGCTTTAGTTTTTCATCCGCTTGTAAAATTATGCTTGTGTGGTGCTTACACAAGATGACTTAGGCCCCTGCAAAATTAGACAATCACTAAATACACCCATATTCCCTTCATTTGACAGGGAGTTTAGCTGTCTGTTTACTCTTCCAAGAATATAAGTATTTTTTCAATTTTGTTTTAAACAGCTCTTCAACTGAGAAGCTGGAAAACAGAAAATATAGTTTGACATTACACTGCTCTTTTGGGTTTTTGTTTTTCTGGAGGAAAGGCACCTTTCAAATTTTTTTAATGAGAACTGAATATCAAATAAGGAATTTTGAAGATTTCTTACCTAATGTATGTATCCAATATGTGCAACATATACATAAAATTATTTAATGAATCTTGTAGAGTAAGAGTATTATAATTAATACGATGGTTAAAACATATGTAAAGATGTATGTGCCTACAGGCTAATTTAGATGCAGAAAATATTTATGATGATTAAGACATGAATTTCTGTGGATCTCACCTTTATTTGTGGTGTACTTTGAAGTGAATGGAGCAAATTATTCTGTTCATCTTTTTTTTTTCTGTTGTGCATTTTTTTGCATCACAGTAATTGCTGAATTATTTATCCTTCAGATTGCAGAAAGCACAGCTGATTGAATCAGTCCTAACACTTTGTAAAATATTTCCACTTCATCATGTTTTTCTATTTCCGAACGTCATATTCTAATAGTACACTATAAAAATTTAACCAGGAAATTTTGATACTTCTTGGGTTGTAGAGTCCACCAACCCATAGAATCAAATGCAGGGATAAAAGGACAATTGTCATTCCCATGAGATTTGGGTCAGCTAATGTGTAATTGAAAAAAAATTAAAAGTATCACCAATACTGAGACATTGAATGCTTTCTCTAAAATTCAAGTAGTTTCCCGTTTAATTTGAAAATTGTAATATAATTTCATTAAAGCTGTGCTGCTTGAAAAAAAATGAGCACTGAAATCTCTCAAGCACCTTCATTTATGCTATAATGATACACTGGTTCAAGATGGCTGCTTTTATTGCAGCTTTCTGTTTTATTGTTTGAATCCCTCATTGCTCTGGAATGGATTGCTACATAAATCCTATGAAGGTTGGCAGCAAACAGAAATCTGGAATGCCAGATTTAAAGTTGTGTGTATGGATCACACACTTCAGATTCATTTTGACTTTAAGAAGCAGCAATACTATGAATGATGTTATAGTCCTTAAAAGTTCAGGACAGGGGAACATAAGAGCAAAGCTTCTAGGTCCTTTAAACTTTAGAAGGTGAGGGCTATTTAGAACCAGATTTGACTTCTAGATTTTTGAGAGATGCCAAAATCTCAGGCTCAGATGTAAAGGAATCTTTGTCCGTGGTCTGAATGTTATCTTAACTTCCATATCCTTCTTTCACTCACTTGTTCTTTCAGTTTTTCACCCTTTTGTTTTCTTGCTTTTTCCTATTCAGACTTATATGTTGGAAACATCCCTGGATTCAAATGGAAGAGTGTGACTACAAAATATACACACATTTTGCCAAAATTTTGAAAGTGTGGAGGGGAATGATCTCTGCTGTACTGTCCGTGATGACACACAAAGATATGAGATGGCTACAACAAATTAAGTTAATGAAGACTTAAGGAGCAAAACATAATGTCATATGTTTTACATAAAATAAATGTTGTAAAAATAGCCTGGTATTTTTATTGTAGGAATTCACTTAACTTGATGATGAAACACTGATGATAACAATCTGTTATTACACAGGCTTCTGCTAATATTAATACTGCATAACTATCCTGATTTGGAAAACTGAACAATACAGTTCCACAGAGTGACATAGATGTTAATGGACTAAAAAATGTTTAAAATTTTTTTTTTGAATGTATTCTGGAAAAGATATACTCCTTCTAATCCATGTCCATTTTAATTGCCCTAGGAATTAATTTAGGAATACTTCAGATAATAAAGGTTTTTAAAATCTGAAAGACTTCATTTTTGGATCACCTCTTATGCTGTAAAGTTTGTGTTTTAAAATCTATCTTTTGAACAGTTAGAGGGTTTTATCTTCAGAAAACCTTTTGAAATCTGATCATCATCCATCTTCTGAAACAAATGCAGCATTTGCTTGATGCCATTGAATAATGGCTTCCTTTGAGCTTCCCAGTGACAATATTTTTAATGATTTTGCTCCTGCTTTCTGTCCTCCATGGAAAATTTCAAAAGTGGGCTGCCTTCTCTATGAAACTTTCAAAACTTTGAAAGGAAAGGTAATTTGAAGGTTGACTTAATAAAAAATATGAAAGCACCTGCCAAAGTGTCCAAGATCAAGGGAACAGCTGCAGCTTCAAATGCAAAACTAAAAAGCTTCAATGTACATGAAGAGGGAAAAGGTTCCCTTAATCTGTCATAAAGCATCTTTTGTAGTAGCAAGCAATAAGAAGAACAAGACTGAGAACTAAGCACCACCAGCATTACCATTACTTTTGAGTCACTGGAAGCTTGCTGCAATTGAACTGAAAAAACTTGTCTTTGGGCAGCCACCTTGTCCAGTAGAGGGAAGTTAAGCAAAAAGCAAACCAAAACACACACACACATAAAGAAAAGATCATACAAATTATGTCAGGCAAATTGTATTTTGGGCTAGCTTTTTATTCTTTCCCATGAAAAATAAAATGTATCATCTATCCTGTTCATGAAGTAAGCTAATGTAGTTCAATGTGAAATAAAGACAACAAATTTGACTTGATTCTTTGAACATCCAATCAGACTGACTCTACACTTGGTTATAAAAAGACTACTTAAAAATTGACCAGGTGTTAGAAGAAATGATAACTATTAAAAAGAAAATGGAGAAAGAGAATCTGAAAAATAGCATAAAACTGACCTGACTGGAATAGCTCTCAACAAAGTTATAATCTTTAAAGTCTTTTCTAAAACTATAAAAAAGTGCTACTACTAAATACATTAGTGAACATTTGACCACCTAGTGAATTTATGAAATGTCAAATCTGATTTCAGCTAAGTCCCATACCATGAGTAATTCAGCTATTAATTCGAGTAAAATAAATTTTGAAGCAAAGCCCAGCCTGTTGTTCATGTCTAACTGGTTGTTTTGCAAGCAAGACAAAATTGTCTTTCTCTTGTGATGTAAGGACACAGCACTCTCAATGAACACCTCAGCCTACAGACAATATTCTGTTGAAGGCTGTTGTATCTATTGGTACCACTGTATCTCATTGCTTATTTTTTTAAATAAGTAATTAGAATAATTTCTTTTTATAAAATGAACCTATTTTCCACTTGGACTAGAGTTTTCTTGTTAAACTCCTGTTCTCTTAATGTTTTTTCTGTAGCCTTCTTGTATCGCTCCTCTCGGCTTTCTTGGGACGCCTTTCCGGATAACTGCTGCCCAAAAGCCGATGCGATCCCAGTGCCCCGGCTGCCCTGTGTGTGTGTGGGGGCGGGGGAAGTACCAGGAGGGCACACGTAGGCCCCACCGGTGGGAGCTGGGTTTAGCGTTGAGTGGGGGGATGACGAAAGTTGTAGGAGACCCGAAGACAAAAGGAGGGACTCCAGGTGTGAGCGCACTGTGGTTTATTATGCCACAATGGCATCCTCAGGGACTGGAGCCCCGAACAGCTTGAGACACGGGGTCTTAAGGTAAACAAACAGCCAATTAGGTGAGGGTACAGGGGAAGGGTTAGGGAGGGTCCAGGGTTACAGAGCCAGTAACTTGTGGAATGGGGAGGACAGGAGGATGAGTAAGGAGGGAAGAACAAATCATTAACTGAATAACGGAGAACTTACTAGCACTTGGGGAGTATACAGAAATTAATAGGCAACTGGGTATCCAATGAGGGGATTCGGAGGTGGGTTTGTTATAACTTGGGTTACACCACAGTGATGTCTGTTTCCCGGGGGAGCCCTCCAGCTTTGGGAGTTCTCCACCAGAGCTCCTTTTCTTGGGTGGTACATTCTGAGGCTTTCAGGCCTTTATTATTTATACGTACCACCCTGACATTCTTGCAATGCTACTTTCATTTTTTGGTAGGGCCCTTTACGTATACCATGAGGTTTAATGTATTAGTAATTCATGTGATGAAGCTATGATTGAATATCAAAATCTGAAGCCAAAGGGTATATTGGGTTCTTTCTAACTGGCCTAAGTGGGTGAAAGCTTTATTTATTAATGCAGGTACAAGTTCTTGCTTTGCAGAGCTATTTATGGGCATTTTTTCTACTCCTAGCAGGGTTACAGATACCCATAAAGCCACCAATTAGTGCACCAGCAAGACCTTGGTGACTTTGCAAAACTAATTTTGTAAGGAGATACATGCGCGGAGTTCCCAAGAAAGAGTTGTCTTATAAACAGGTTAATGTACAGCTGAAGTGTAGCCAGGAAAAGACAAATCCACAAGTAATTACAAAATTCAAATAGCATTTTTGTAGTACCAAATGAGGAGATAATTTATTCTGAAGATGTCTTGCAGTTTTATTGAGTATTTTTGGTTAATGGCTTGGCAGTGGAATAGGGTGGAATGGGGTGTAGCCTCATAAAGTTAGCTGATGATTCTCTTGTGGGATGACCTGCACTTACTTTGGAGGTCAGTGTCAGAACACAGTAGAAGAAAACAAGTTTCTTTGTTGTATACCTAATTGCCTGATTCTTATTAGTATACTACTTCAGATGGTTCGCTGTTCTTGAGTGAAAGACAAACTCCTGTTATTTCTTTAATTTTTCTGACCATAATGGTAAGCAAATATTCTCCAGCTCTCAAGTGTGTAGAAATACTTGTAATTTAGAATACATCAGATACAGGATGAGTAAGCTTTTAGTGACCTACATTTTTAATGGAATTATAAAATGTTATTAATGATCATTTTAGATACATATTTAGGTTTCTCCTTCATCCTTAACAATAAATATTATAGTACTTCAATTTAGTAAATCTATACCTGCTGACTTCTTTTTTTCCTCTTCACTTTAGCTACGTTACCGTAATGAATTGTTTTCTTTTTAATATTGTAAATTTTACTAGAGTGGAGCAAATGCTACATCATAGTCACACCTTCAAGAAAAACCTCCCTTAAAAATTAATGGGAGATAATGTTTCAGAGTAGAGAACGTAATCTGATATTTTAGGAAACCTATTAGTATAAATCATTTGAATGTATATTCATGCACATCATCGTGGCAAACTGAGGAAAGAGTGTAATCTGAAATAATTTTCTATAGTCCATAAATTTTAATAGTGCTGAAACCTAGTGCCGTAGAGAAGATGAAGAATCTAAGCAAAAGATGCAAGAAAAAGAGTAGTCAGGATGCTCATATTAGGGAGACAGATAAATGAGGGGAAATTGATCACAGAGAATTATTATCCACATAAAATAAAAAGTGATTGGAACACTCTGCTCCATTTATCACGTGCTAAACCTGTAGGCAGGATTTTGCTAAAAATCTTGTACTTATTCTCTGATGAGAGGGCTTAAATTTCAATTCTCAGGTCAATAGTTTTGCAGCATTAAATTTGCCTTCAGCTAAATTAAACAAGTTATATTTTCAATTTTATTTAGAAGGTAAGGATGGAAAATCTATAGATACAAATGGAAGGAATATATCTAGAGGCTCTGAGGACCAATTCAAATAGGTTAGCCCCAAAGTGGATTTTTTATTACATTACTCCCATGAGAATATGCAGTAAAAGCCACTTCTCTAGTATATGTCAGGGAAGCGAATGGCACATAATTTCAATTTTTGCCTGGGAAGAAGACTAATGAATAATACCATCAGTCTACAAAGAAAGTAAATACCTGAAAGAGACAGGGGCCAGCAAAAAATGGTTTTGATGTCCTTGAAAAGTATTCATGTTATTAATGTGCTTGTTAAGAACAGTTGAATGATCTAGTGAAGAAGCAGTGAGACAAGATTTGAATGGGCTGGGCCAAACTGAAGAAGAAAGCAAAGAAATTTTTAAGCTAAGGCTTAAGTATAGAGAATAGAGAGAAAACAATCTACAATAACAGCTTCTCCTTACACTGTGATGATCAGAGATGCAGAAAAAAGAAGGTTCTCTAATCAGGATTTGCAGCCACTGTCAAGTTTTCACTTTTTCCAGGAGCCTTGAGCCTTTGAGGGTATGCACCCCAAAGCATGTGACCAGGTGTGATATTTTCTCAAATAACATCCAGAACTTTCCTTATGGACATTGATATTATGGATTTAGACTTAAAAAACCCCATGATCTGTACAGTTCTGAGAAAGTTATCAAAGTTCTAAGCATCTTGTTCACCAGATTCCTGTGTATAAATGACTAATAACTTTGATAATGAGAATCAACCATTCAAACCACTCAAAACAATTTACAATTTTTTCAGGATACTGAGCAACAAAGGTAGGTATTTACATTACTTCCCCTACACAAAGAGCTATTGCTTATTACTCTGATGCTTAATCAAGATGATAGGGTTAGACTGTCCTAACAAAGATTTGCTTAATTGGACAGAATTACCAATATGTAAATGGTATTAAAGTACTCTTGTTTTAACTAGTTGTACTCAAAATACGAACTTTAGTGATGGACTAATTTAGGAATTTAGGAAATAGTTAAAAATTTTCAGTTTTCTGAATGTAAACAGACAATGCTATAAAGGTTTTTTTGGCTATTTTTTTTTCTTTTTTGGCATTACATAGTGAAATACTACTGCCTTTCATAATACATGGTGTGTATCATGATGGGGTTAGAGCAGTAAACACTGCTTTTGTCTAGACTAGAGGATAGTGAAGCAAAGATGTCTAGATGGCTGTTAAGATGGAAGAAAGATTAGTGTCTAGGGTGCTGCTCTTGGTCCTTAAGACTCTGAAATGGGTACATAACATTTCAGGTGTTTTTTCCCTCAGTATAATTTATTTGGTGATTTTCAGAGCAAGCTGTGGAAATGACAAAATGGACAGGTAGTGTAACTGCTTAAAGCCTATGCTGTCTAGAATAACTCGAGCTCTTCAAGGGTTATTTGTTGCTCTCTAGTTTAGGAGGAGAACAGCAATAATCACAAGAGTAGCAGGCACAAGTGAAATGTTGTTGTTGAGTGCTTCATAACAACAATTTCCATGAAACAGCCTTAACATAAGTCCCTGATGAGTTACAGAAGCTTAATAGTTACTCTAAATTATCTGCAAACACATAAAAGGTGTTGAAGTTATTACATTTTAAATCTGGGTCTCTTCGCAACTACTTAGGTTTTATTTCTACATATGGGACTTCAGGGTTTTTTTTGTTTGTTTGTTTTTTGGGGTTTTTTTTGTTATCCTTCAGGAGTGAGGACCTGCCTGCAGAGGCTAGATTATTACCTTGACTCAAAAAATCAATTAAGAACTTTTTCTTCTTGTCAATAGCTATACTGTACACCTTAGATTTAGAAAACCTCTCAGATTTTTATTTCCCTATTTCTAAATATAAACAATCTAATTAATTTCAAAATCTTCCTGTCTTCAAGAGTCATGCTTTATCCTATTTAGTATTTCTGAAATTACCTTCTTCCAGAAATATCAGACTAAACAAGGCAAAGACATGCTGCAGACCTAAGAATTTCTAACTGGCTGTATGAGGAATGGGGTGGAAAGTTGAACAATAATTTTCCGTTTTGCCTACATGTACATGCTTTGACCCCTGCTCTTATTTGATGTCAAATAAAGTTTGCATTACGCAGAGCACAAGAAAAGTTGTAATCCATTTGTAGGGATAATTCACCTAGCAGTATACAACTTTTTAGTGCTGCATTGTAACAGCTTTATAATGTATAAGCCTTAGCATAAGGGACATTGGCAATCAGGAGAAGTGTGCCTGTGTGCCTCTGCAAACCTCAACAAGGTCAAGTTCAAGGCCCTGCACCTGGATTGATGCAAACCCAAGTACAAATACAAGCTGGACAGAGAATGGGTCGAGAGGAGCCCTGAGGAGAAGGACTTGGAGGTGTTGGCTGATGAGAGGCTCAACATGGCCCAGCCAGTTGTGTCCTGGGCTGCATCCAAAGCAGCGCAGCCGGCAGGGCGAGCGAGGGGATTCTGTCCCTCTGCTCTGCTCTGGTGAGACCCTACCTGGAGTGCTGCATCTGGCTCTGGGGTACCCAGCAAGGGAAGGACATGGACCTGTTGGAGCGAGTACAGAAGAGCCGAACAAGAAGATCAGAGGGATGGAACACCTCTGCTATGAAGTCATGTTGAGAGAGCTGGGGCTGTTCAGCCTGCGGAAGAGGCTTTTGGAACACCTTATAGCAGCCTTCCAGTACCTGAAGAGGGTTTACAAGAAAGCTGGAGAAGGACCTTTTACAAGTGCATGGAGTGATGGGACAAGGGGGAATGGCTTTAAACTGAAAGAGGGTAGATTTATATGAGATATCAGGAAGAAATTCTTTACTGTCTCCAGAAGTGTTCAGGGCCAGGTTGGATGGGGCTTTGAGCAACTCGGTCTAATAGAGGGTATCCCTTGGCCTTGACAGGGGAGTTGGATTGAGGCAATTTTTAAAGTTGCTTTCCAACCAAAACCATTCTGTAATTCTATGAATCTATGCTAACCTTTTGAGTTCCAGGGACTGTATCAGACATGGGAAGCAGTTTTCATTTGCCACTGATGTAAGTTCATTTTCTGCTGCCCCAGCTTGAAATCACTCCTCAACAAGAAATAATTTGATGGTCTTTCCTCTAATTGACACTGGTTGTGGAAAAATAACCTTGTAATTTTCTCTCTAGAAATTTTCATAGTTATTTTAAATAGTCTGATATTTATTCTATGGTTAGTTTAACAAGTCCTGTGTTTTCTAAGTGTAAAGAAATTCAGAGGTAATACAACAGGCCAGGAAAAGCACTCTTCTAACAAATCTAGAAAATAATAGATAGACAAGAAGAATGGTCCAGAAGAAGCCCACTGGCACACTGGAGAGAAGGTTAAAGTACATCCATATATTTTATTACATAAAGCAAGGGAAAGAGAAACAATGAACTGTAAAGAAATTATTTACTGATTCTGGCATCTTGAGAGTTCTGAATTCTCATTTTTGTCAGCCATTTATTCATTCACTATAAATTCTTCATCCTGTGCATAGTGCACTCTCTATTTTGATTTCAGCTGGGATGTAAATCCTTTGGATTTAGTGAATCTGCATTTACCTACATCCAAATTACCTATAAATATAATGGGGTAAAAAATGGATTTATACATATATTTTAACTACAGTACTTTTAAACTCTATTGCATTTATTTAGATGAAAAGGCTCATATCTTTAGGGAGAAAAACCTTTTATCTATAGCTGGGTTCAAGATATTTAAAGTTTTATCCAGTAGATTTTTTCACTGGCTCATTTAGGTTTTCTTATATTTGCAATAAACACACATGTACATAACTTTATGAGAAAGGGTCCTAATCTATAAATTGTCAACTCCTACAGTTGATTTGCCTCCTACAGATATCTCTGCTTTGTATCAGCCTTCAAATAGCTCTTATATTAATTTACAGATAAATTCTGCATAACAGGCAATTTACACTTCTCAATAGTACGCCTGTCTCATGTCTTATTAGCAATTGTAAGGATAAGTGAGACATTTCAACTGAAGTGTTCTTTTTTATCCTGAGATTCTAGAGCTGAGCAGTATTTACAGGTGGATGAGCATTTGTATGGATTGTACTTAACGGAATTTTGCTTGAATATTTTGTTGTGGTTTGTTTGAACACCCAGATTTCTGATAACATTGAAGTCTCTTAATGTGTATGGTTTTGATTTTATTTTATTTTGCCTTTTTTCATATACGAGACAGCTCTTGAACTACTAAGCCCATATGTGATTTCTGAAGAAACTGGAAATTTAGTAAATCAAATAGTGAGAAGATATCAATGTTATTGAAAGAAGAGTTCTTAGTAGTGTCTTACTGGCAAGTCCTTCCATCTGTCAATATTTCCTATTTCTTTAGGCATGTGTTTGTTAACAAAATAACTAAGTTTCTTTTGGGAAAAAAGAAAACGAAACTTTGTAATCAAAAAGTAAAACTACAGTCTTAAAAAATGTTTACAGAAAAACAGAAAATAGTTTATTATGATTCAAACAACAACCTTCTTTTCCTTGCATCAAAGAAAATATTTTGATGGAGGGAGATCTAAATGAGGAGCCCATAAAATATTTCTGATATATTAAATAATGTAATAGTTGTGTTATCATTATTTCACTTATATTGCATACTCCATTTTTCCCAGGGGTCTTTCAGGCTAATTAGCATTTTTCTCATGAGACAAAACATTAACTAGCTTGGCAAAGGTTTATGGGAAGCGTATTTGTACCTTGGCCACACTTGGGTGTTCAGAACACTAGATACATTATGTGTGAAAAACCTCATAAATGCCTATAGCAGCGTGGAAGACAGACCAACGCTTTTTTAGGTTCCTGAACATCAATGAATTCCATTAGTGTAACCAATTCTTTTAGTCCTTGGCCCAGCCAGCTTGGGAAGAGCTACTGTTGTTGAATGTAGAAAGTCCTTTACAATGGACTCTGGCTTCTGATGTCGCATTGTGAAGGATGAGTTTGGCACGCATTTCACCTATCACTTCTCCCATCACTCCTAAAAATCCTTCACACAGTATGTCTCTCACAACCCAGAGTGAATCTTCTGAGTGATAAATTGCCCCTTAACAGAGCAGTAAGTATTTTCAGTGCAAAATTATGCAACACACCAAAAGTAGGAGTTTTGGGACAGTCTTTAGTAAGCAGAATTTAATAAGAAATTAAATCAAGTGCTGTGCTGATTATGGTACTAATTTGCATATATAATTCAGTAAGCCTCCTTCATTCTCAGTGTGCTGGAACTCAAGAGGTTTCGTCCTCCTCCAGTGACATGCAGGGCAAGGGCTTATTGGCTTGCTCCAGTCAACTACCAGTCAAAGTCATCTCTTACACCATCATGTATTCCAATTATGGCACATTTTGCAAATCAAGAGAATGAATGACTTGGAAAATATTTAATAGATGGAAAAAGTGTTACAGTTTAAGGGAGGAGCTAGATTTTTTATTTTAATTTATTTGTAAACATCAATCTTTGAAAGATCACACAGGTTGACTGATGAAAAATAATTAATTTGAGATGTTATTCTGAAGGCTTTGTCAGTCAAACTAGTTTCTCAGGACTCTTAATCTTGTATTCAACAAGGCTTAAAGAGCCTAAATAATATTTAAGAGTTTCTGTAAGCTTTTTTGCTAATGATTTACTGGAGATTGGATTTACTCACAAAATTTTCAGAGTGTATGTTGATATATGGTTTTATCTACCTGCAGCAGGATGTGAGAATCCTCATCTAAAAAAAGGAAATTTAATTATCATTCCATCTTCTGTTAAAGAACATATTATATCTTCAAAATTATTTTACTGATCTGTATAACCATTCTAGCCATTTCAATGACTATGGATATATTTTATATGTAAAGGATTTTTTTTTAACAAAAAGCTTTATCTGTGAAGCTCAGTTGAGGGTATTTATTATGACCAGTGATTACAATTTTCTATTGTACAAGTGATAGGAACAGCCTAGAACAAATTACATTGATCATATATTTATTTTAATTTTAATTCTGTACCCTAGTTCAGTTCCCTTAGAGTGGGTAGTGGAGATGCTTGTCTCATCATCTTTGATTTCAATTCTCTCTTTGGCAGTCTTGGGTGATTATCTTAACTAACGGTTGATAACAGTTTATCACTAAGAGGAGACCTGGTACCAGGTACCTGGTACGATCCATCATTGGATGAAGGAGACATTGTTTCTTCTGCAAATATCTGTGTGTGTTTTTCATTCCTCACAGAAGCTCCAAGTATATTTGTACTTGTTTAGATTTTTCGTGTCATATGAAATGTTTCTTTCTGACAAAAATCAGTAAGGGAAGAAATGTTTCTGTTCCCCTGACTTTGCAGTGTTCAGTGTTTTTTCTTTTGTGATATTCTTAGAATCCTTTCTATAAGCATAGCCATAGTTTCTCTAGTTACTATCTGTTCTTTTCCTATGTTTATACATTCCAGTATACTAAGTAAAGAAATATGATTAACAAATACTTTGACCAGTGGATTATGAGAAGTAGTAATTTCTACCTCCAATCCACAGGGATGTGTAAAAACATATAAATAAAAGTCAAAAAGTTCTGCCCTCTCTCTGCTCTCTCCTGCTGCTGCCTCTGTGTAGTTCTTTGTGTAGCTCTCCTTCAGGCCCTCGGCCTAGAAGCCTGCCTGAAGAGTGCTATATGTTTCCACCAGGATAAGCTACATATAATCTGATTTAGGTCATCACTCTGGGTTTGTTTGTATGGAGGTTGGTTTTTTCTGCTTTAAGTGTGTGGCCTTTGGTTTAGTATGGTTTCAGAAGAAAATCATCTGAATTCTGTCTATTTAGTATTCTTCTCACATAACACTACAGAGAGGAAGTTTTTGTGCCCAGGAATAGCTCTCCAAAAGACTTTTTTGAGGCTCATTAGAAAGTTCACATAGACATAGCTCTAAGGAGGTGGATTGGTGGGCAGAGTGAAGGTGAGGAGATGTACATGGTGAACACAATTTGTCTCATGGCTGTCCTTACCACAGACGCATAAAACAAAATGTATTCGCTGAGCGTAATAAAACGCAGTCACCTTTGCAACCTTCCTTATGCAACATCTGTTTAATTGTGCACAAAAACATAGCAGTAATACACAACCACTTTGGTGGCAAAATATTCCCTTCACTATTAGAAAATTATGCAGAGAGCTAATAATAAGGGGCACAATGCAATTAGGAACATTCTATTTGAGTGCATGAAGTAGAGAGCATCCAACTGAAAATATGCATTGGGACATACAACAACAATAATGGCCAGGACACCAATTTGTCTCAAAAAGCAGCCCTGAATGTGGTTTTCTTAGGTAGGGTGAAAAACTCTGTGGAATTCAGAACACAAACACCCACACATTAAAAAAATGGGCAAAATATTACATTGTGGAAATATAGACCTTTCCCATATTTTTGTATGTATGCAATTAGAAAAAAACATTTTAAAACATGCACTTTTATGTGACATTTTAGTTATATAAAAAGAAGTAGAAGCTCAAAGTCCCAGTGTAAAGCAGCTAAAAAAGATCAAAGTGTTTGAGGTTATGCAAAGTGAGGTTTGCAAAATTAAGTATCAGTTTGAACTTTGACAGCTTAATTTTTCAAATCAGCCTAAACTTCAAAGGATTTATCTTCTTTTAGAAATATATTTGAGGGGAAAAAAAAAAAAAAAAAGCACGGCCTGACATCTACTTATTGTCCCTATATTGGAAATTCCTTTTCTTTGACATGCCTTGTCTCTGAGGCTTGGATTTACAAGCAACTAGATGCTGCTACACAGCAGTTTTCAAACCCATAAAACTTCCTTTGAGGGGAAAAGAATATGTTAGCCTAAGGTTTGTGCCTTCAAATGGACTTTCATCCTCAGCTATTTCTTTTCATTATTTGAGGGTTAATGCTTGACCTTGCTTTTCTGGAATGTGAATAATACACTAAAATGATACCAATTGTTCAGGAGGTAATTGTACAATTCATCATTAAGAACACAATTATAAAATAAAACTGCTGTCTTAGAGTGTAAAATAAGTAGGTTTTATTAATGTTGAGTCAATGAGGATGGAAATGGCTTTGCATTTGTACCACTGTAGCAAACCAGGCTTCTGGAAAAAAAAAGTATTCTCAAATAATTCCAGAGAACATCTTGTAAGCACAAAACCTTGAGGGCAAAAAGTTACTTTTGGCAAATGTTAAATAAAGGGTTTCAAGAAGGCAGAAGGCACTTGATCAAATTGAAATTGGAGCTATTATTTACATTTATTTGCAAAAAGTAAACTGAAATGTTCTACTTATAGTCTTACCACCTTTAAAGGGGCTGGTGTTGCCTATACTCAGATGCCACTTCATCTTGACCTTTGCATTCTTTAACATTCTGAAAGCATTATCTTTTGATGTTTTTTTTTGTTTTTGTTTTTTTTTAACTTAACTAGAAGTAACAAAAAATGCGCTGATTAAACTTTCAAAAGGAGAAGTCATTGAAAGACTGGAGATTTCTTGCTGTGGAAAAGTTGGTAATAACTTAAGCTTAATGACAAAAGCAAAATTGTGTGTTTATGTGATGTTGTGTACATTTATTTTTGTTTGCTACTGTTTGTAATCTCTAAACTTAAGTTTTTGAATTCAGTGTTAATTAGAAAATAAAATCCTCAAGTAATTCTGCCTGTGTTAAGAAAAGACACGATCTGGCACTTAGTGTCATGGTCTAGTTGAAAAGGTAGTGTTAGGTCATAGGTTGTATGTGATGAGCTCAAAGGCCTTTTCCAGCCTAGCTGATTCTGTGATCCCGTGATAGTAGATGGCAGAGGTGAGACTTGGTTCATAAGAATGAAAGAAGGTGATATTTGTGACTCTGGCTGCATCCTTATAATAAACATTGGGGAGTAATAGGAGCAAAGCGGTAGAGTGAAGCAGTTGGTGTTGAGGATCCAAAATCCACAGTGCCTGTTGGGGATTTTACTTCAGATCTAGTATTACCTAGTATGACCTGTTGGGCTTGCCAGCAGCTGAAGCACAATAAATTAATATCTGTAGTGTATCTTCCAGTTTACTTTGCTCTGAAAGGAAACCTGTTTATATGCCTGAGTTTGTATGATGTGAACGACAGAGCTGGAATAGGAAAATTCAGGATTCAAGTAAAACATGCAAATTTGAACTGGAAATTGTGTCTCTTTTCCACATTAGTTGAGTGCTCTTCCTTGAATTTGTAATATATGCATTTCAGGGTTTTTAAATTTGGATTAGTTTTAATTGAAATACCCTTTTGCATGTACACTCTATGAAGATGGAATCCTGCAGTGCATCTTCCAGTTTAATTTAATCTATAAGGAATCACAAGTAAATGGACATCAACTCAGAGATGTTTGCAAAATAAGATTCAAAAGTGCAGCCCAGCTAGAACACTGATGGAGTAGCCTCTCTTATACGCATAGCTCTGTGAATGAAAATGAAATATAATTCCTGCTTGTAAATAAATTTCAAGTTTATATTGAATAAATAAAACTAGCTGCATTAAATGAATGACTAAGTCTTGCACATATGTTTCCTTGGCATTTGTCGCCTACAGATCTTGTTGTTTTTTCTAAAATATCACATTTAAAATACTGGCTAAAAATCTTATTCTGATTGTAAAATGATAACAATTACAATATCCTTAACATAATTACTTTATCAGATAAAATGAAGACAAAACTGAGTATCTTAGTTTAAAGCTGAAAGAATGTTGAAAAAATAAGAATGTTTTTAAGGGTGCCTGCTCTCAGCATAAGTTGCATTACAGTGGATTTCTCGTTTCATTGTGTGGGCAATTTTTATGCCTTTCATACTCTGGTGAAAACACCAGGGCTGAAAACCAGAACTGACTTTTGTAATCTCCATAAATTTTCAATTCTGTAATATTTTCATGCATCATTTAACAATGTATAAATGCCAATTTGCATTAAGAAGTAGATTTCTTATATCAATACAGAAGAAGGATTTCAGTAAGATTGTGCAGAATTATTATATGCTTACACTAACCCAACTGCAAAACATATATATATATATATATATAAATCTATCTATCTATCTATCTATCTATCTATCTATCTATCTATCTATCTATCTATCTATCTATCTATCCATCTATCTATCTATCTCTCTATATATATCCCTTCATTAACCCCTAAATTTGTTTTAATATTTTAATCTTGTTTTCATCAGGAAACAACAGTTTGTTAATTGTTTTTAATTCCTAAAGAAAGAAAGAGGTTTCTCTTTACATAGAGATATCAGATGTGTTTTCACCTTGTAAATTTGTTGCATGGATGTCATTTTAGCTTTCATTTCAAACATCTGTCATCTAAGGAAAACATTAACAATTTTTTCCAGGTGGTTAGCCTGGACTTACTTGTTTTTCACTTCAGCTCTCAGCTAATATGTGGGACCTGAACATAAACATTGACTAGCTGATTTCCAGACATTAGCTGGAAATTCTGTTCATCCCGAGTAAATTTTCATGTTAACTTTGCCTAGGGACTTTGATAAAGTAATACTAAAGATAGATTTCTAAATAAAGCACCATTATAATGATGAAAGGCTCTTATAGCTGATTTTTATTATACACTTAGACTTTATTCAGTTTCTACTATTCACTAATAAAATTAGATTGATTCAAAGTATTTCTCAGATAAGAACCTAAACCCAAAAATTTTGATCTGGAATATAATGTGTTGATGATAATCAGCATGATTGCTTTCTAAAATAGAGTATCCATGCTGAAAAGACAGATTACACTAAAATCCAAGCTCTTCTCTTTTAACTGTCAACAGGAAGAGGTTTGATAATTTTTGTTGTGCAGTTTAACATTCTGATTTTATGTTAAACATGAACATTCTAGATATAAACCTTAAGGCAATATTAAAACAGAATACATTCTGATTTACATTCCCTTAAAATCTGATTTCAGATGGCTTTTTTGTCATCCTTTCTCATTATTCTTATCACTTTGTAAGACTGAAATTATCTCTCAGAAGTCTCAAGGGCTTTAATGTGGACTTTTCCCCCTTCATTAAAATATTCCAGAATTTTTAGAGCCATCTTCTCAGATTAGAACTGGCAGAAGAAAGTCCAGATTAATTTAGGAAAGTGTTTGTTTGAGGCTTGAAATAGTTTAATAAAAGAAAAAAAAAGAAATATTTTTTTTTACTTGCAGATATAGCCCTGTGACAAATATGTGAGTGTTAGTTACTGTGTTTATCTAGAGAAAAAAAAGAATGTGTAGACTAAAACTCTCACTGTCACTGATATAATTTTTATTTTATTTTCCTTTCTTCATTTTTTAGGGCTCTTCTTTACAATCATTTTGCTTCTCTTGTCATACCAGCTTCGTCCTTTTTCTCCCCTATAGTTACAGCTCATCTTGAGAAACAAGTACAAAGCCACCATCTAGTTCTGTTGTTGTTTAATGACAATAAGTTCTATTTCTAAGAGGGCTTGCAGAACACGTTGTATGAAAAACTTGATCTGGTTTTGAGGGATACAGCTTTCTATTGCAGATTCCACTCTTGGCTGGAATACGGCCTTGGAAAAATCGTACCATGCCTTGCGTATAATCTCTCAGAATTTGTCTGCAGTTTCTCCTAGCAAGTACTAGGGCTAGGATGTGATTATGAACTTACATGAACTTTTAGAATTCACTGTGGTGTGATAAAATACTGGAAGGGAAGGGTTGAGAAGAACAGTAATGATTAAGCATGTTATTCTGTGATGAATATTTTAAGACCCCTCTCTTAATAATTTCTGAAAGTGACTACTGATGGAATTACTCAGAAAGAGTAGCACTGAAATTCTAACTTATATATCAGTCAGGCTACTTAAACATGGTAAGATTTTCTTCTCTTTGATTGGCTTATTTGATGCCTCAATCAGTGGTTTTCCTCTGGAAGAAAACGGAAAATGTGATGTAGATTAAAAAAAAAAATCCAAAAAGGAAAGAGAGGTCATTCACCATAAACAAAACTACTGATTAGCTGGCATTAAAATATTTGAAAGTAAACCAGTCAGAATGTTTAGAATATTTTATCATAAATTCTTCTTAAAGGAGTAAATTCCATAGAAAATATAATCTCACCTAATTATGGACAACCTTATCTAATCATTCAGTGAGACATACCCTTTATTAGTCTCTCTGTATGTGACACTGCTGATCACATTAATGTGTATATCAGTCCTACTCTGTGGCACAGCCCGAAACTTAACCAACTTGCATGATACTGTCAGTAAACCAGATAGTGTTATTTAATATATATATATCACACCTCGACCATTGCCCATTAAAAAATTTATATCATTAGCAGCCATATTATTCCTCTTTTGACTATAATTTGAAACCTAATGATGATGAGAGATGATAGATTTACAGCTTCATGTTGCAGCTTCTTGCTCTGGTATTAAATAACCAAAATAAAATCTTTCAAATTCTGGTCTTTACATATGCTTATCACAAAAATTATACATCGTTATCTGTACTTCTCATCAAGATAGCAGGAAAAATAATTTTCTCTCAGTAAGAATTTTATACAATGAATATGAAACAGTTTATTTTTTTATATATGTGATATACTTTTATATAAGTGATAAAACTATATAATAGTTTTATTTTTTGTATAAGTGAGTTAGATCACTCTGCCTTATAAGCAATTTTTTTTTTTTAAAATTCAGGCTCAGATTGCAACTTCAAGGTTAGGTCTTGTCAAAATATTCTTTACATTTAGCAATTAGATATCTCTGGAATGGCAAAAATGCTGAGAAATGTCTGTACATGGCCCTGAAGAAATGCAAATAAAACACGCTAATGCTCTCAGTTCAGAGAGACCATAAAACATACTAGAGTTTTGTCATTTGAATTTTGTTAATTGGTTCAGACAAATGTATTCTGTGTTGGAAAAATACTTTCTTCCTAATAATATGTATTATTTGCTGGCACAAAAAATTCTGTTGGATCTATGTCACACAAAGGACAAAATGTAAAAGTATAAAGGGGTTGCATGATGATCTGTTTACAATGTTACCTCATGCAAACACACTTTTCCATATACAGCATCTTACTCTGATATTGAAGATGCCTGTAGACAAGGAAAATTACCTGTGAGCACTGAGTGGTAAATAAATTGCTGTTTCTTCTTGTAGAAGATGTTAAAAATTATGTTATGTTTTGGTGTATTTGCACTTAGAGTCCATTATGTAATCATGGAAAAAATTGCCCAGAGGGACATTAACTTTGTCAGAGTTGCTGTTGTGAGGCTATCTTAGTTAATGTTTTTTCAGACCATATTTTTATTGTAAGAAAAATTCATCTGCATTTTGCTGTCATTAGAGTGTTGTGCATTTTTCATTTTTTAAAGGTGAATTGATTCCATGGTATATTTAAAAGGAGAATATCAGAGACATGCAGTCATTCTGGTCCTCCTTTCAAATGCACACTGTATTTAGATATTAGCTTTCCTTAGTTTTACCTTGATGATCAGTCTTTTTTTAACTAAACTATGGATATTAAATACCGATGAAATGATAAAGTAATTGTGAAGTATTTTTGTAGTGTTAGAATCATACCAATCTATTCAGTTAATGAATAATTTAATTTCCTTAACCCTTTGAATATCTTCTACAACATCAGCAAAACATAAAATTGTAATGTTGTCCTTTTCTTATGGAACATTTTCACAATTTTAAAGTACTGCATTGTATTAAGCTTTAAACTATTCCCAGGCATTTTTCATGATGAACTGGAAGACTTGACCTCTAGAGGATGTAGAATGCTAGGCTTCTAGCCAATTTAAAATACTGTTCCAATATACTAATATACTTCCTGAATACTTTCGAATTTCTCATACATTGTGTGGGAAATGGGAAACCAGGATGAATTTCAGGCCTGAAACTGATTGACTGAATAATTTCAAGCAGCAAAGCAGCAGCTTATTTTTCTTCCATAACATAGGTTCAGTAATAACCTTGCTCTAATTTTCTTAAAATACTTAAAGGAGCTTAAGGTTCTCTTTGCATGGCATAACTCTATCCTCAGAATTTTCACGAGTCTTGGAAAAGTTTCTACTGCTGGCAGGCTGAAGTAATGTACAGTTGCCAGTTCCTATGTATTTTCCATTGTAGGGAGAAAAGTAAATAACAGAGAAGCTCTAAGATACTATTTGTGTAATTAAACTTGTATTGTTTTTCTAGCTGTGTTTTGAAATAACTTTAAAAAATGATTTGAACATACTTTGTTTTTAATCTCTAAAGTTTTGAGAAGAGAGAATTTTCCCAATATTTTACTGCTATTATCTAAAAAGTGGGGAAAATTTTGTGTAGTTTTGCATCAATGATGCTATTTTGTTTCCTGAGTCAGACTACTATTTTCCTTTCCCCAAGTCCCTCTTTGTCTTTAAATTGAGATTATGGAATGAAGCAGTCTTCCAAGAGAGGGATTGCTTAGCTTAAAATAGTATTTCTATAAAGGGACTACCAGTCCCTAATTAGTAAAAAACCATATATTAAAAATCTACTTAAAGAAATTATCCCCCTTCCTTGCTGTTTAGGGTTTGTGTCACAAAGTTATGGTAGTGGGGGAGGGCCTACAGGAGTGAGAAGCTGCCAGAAACTTGCTCCATGTTTGACAGAGCCAATGCCAGGTGGCTCCAAGACAGACCTGCCACTGGCCAAGGCCAAACCCCTCAGTAACAGTGGTAGTACTTCTGGGATGGGATGATGTATTCAGAAGGGGGGAAAGCTGCTGTGCAACAGTAACAGCCTCCGGAGAATATGGACGGGAGTGAGAATATGTGGGAGAAACAGCTTTGCAGAGACACCAGGGTCAGGAAAGAAGAAGGAACAGGAGGACACCTGAAGCCAGAGCAGAGATTCCTCTGCAGCCCGTGGTGCAGACTGTGATGAGGTTCCTGTGCCTCTGCAGCCCATGGAGATCCACAGAGGTGCAGAGATCCACCTGCAGCCTGTGAAGGACGTCTG
Source organism: Pomatostomus ruficeps (assembly GCA_013400735.1). Lineage (NCBI taxonomy): Eukaryota > Metazoa > Chordata > Aves > Passeriformes > Timaliidae > Pomatostomus > Pomatostomus ruficeps. The sequence goes on along the minus strand of VYZT01014633.1, from coordinate 27,701 downwards.
GAGCAGGTAGGCACCTGAAGGAGTCTTTAACCCCAAGGGAAGCCTGCCCTGAAACACAATTCTGGCAGGACCTTTGGCTCCATGGAGAGAAGACCCCATGCTAGAGCAGGTTTCTGGCAGGACTTGAGACTCCCATGGGAGGCACCCACTCTCATTTGTGAACTGCATTCCGTGGAAANAGACCTGCCACTGGCCAAGGCCAAACCCCTCAGTAACAGTGGTAGTACTTCTGGGATGGGATGATGTATTCAGAAGGGGGGAAAGCTGCTGTGCAACAGTAACAGCCTCCGGAGAATATGGACGGGAGTGAGAATATGTGGGAGAAACAGCTTTGCAGAGACACCAGGGTCAGGAAAGAAGAAGGAACAGGAGGACACCTGAAGCCAGAGCAGAGATTCCTCTGCAGCCCGTGGTGCAGACTGTGATGAGGTTCCTGTGCCTCTGCAGCCCATGGAGATCCACAGAGGTGCAGAGATCCACCTGCAGCCTGTGAAGGACGTCTGGAGCAGGTAGGCACCTGAAGGAGTCTTTAACCCCAAGGGAAGCCTGCCCTGAAACACAATTCTGGCAGGACCTTTGGCTCCATGGAGAGAAGACCCCATGCTAGAGCAGGTTTCTGGCAGGACTTGAGACTCCCATGGGAGGCACCCACTCTCATTTGTGAACTGCATTCCGTGGAAAGGACTCACAGTGGAGAAGTTCATGGAGGACTGTCTTCTGCAGGAAGAACCCCATGCTGGAGCAGGGGCATAACTGGACATTGCCTGCCCTGTAAATGTCCCTTTAGAATCAGTTTCCAGAACCTAAGCAGTGACATCAAGACATCATAACATAAATATGTAAACAAATATGTACATATCAAGAAGGAATCTTTAGGCTTCCGGACTGGAATCACTTGTGAATACAGAAGCATTTGAGAATGTACAAAACAGGCTCTTTATATTTTACCTCTTTACTACACACTACTGAGTTAAATTGCCCCTTCTAGTACCTCATGCAATATGCAGCTATCATTCATTGAAGAACTGTAAAATGAAACCTGTGTCCTCAAGAGATGAAGACAGGTGGGTTTCTTGGTTGAGAGATTTCATACATTTACTAAGACTCAGTGGAAAAATTATTGTAAGTGAAGGAAAAAAAATATCTGAAGGAACCTGCAGTTGGAACAATTGGAAGTCCTAGGGTTAGCTTTCAACTAATGCTCATTTGCAGCATGAATCTGTCTTCTGACTGTCATTAGGAAAATGAAAATTAATTATGTTTTTAATTTTTTTTTCTCCCAGAAAACTGGTTCTAGGGCTTTTTTTCTTCATGAATCATCCTAAATTCTTCTAACCATGTGAAGTACCTAAAGGAAAGAAGAGATAGAGTGAAAGATTATTTTTTTAGTTAAGAGGAATGTTTTTCTGGCTTTCAGGATCTTGTAAGCAATATGCAGTCAATCCATGCAGCCAGTCATGGACTCATATTTTCAAGATCAAATAAACAGTAAATCTAAGAAGAGCGCTTGACAGAATGAGTCAAGATCCCCAATATGCAGGGAAAATGCAGAAGTCATCTGCCTCTAAAAGGATGTTTGAGGAAAATAGTGTCTGCAGTAACCGGATTTTCAGGAAATGAAGACAAAAGGCTAAGCTAGCATTGTTTGGTCTTATATACAATGCTGCCAGAGTGTTTCAGTCCATAATTTCTGTTTTGACCTACGCCTTTAAAAAGGCCTTCAGACATGATCAAAATGCTGATTTCTGCATTAACACTTGATGGACATGTCAAGTGCTTTATTAGCAAAAATTTATAGTAAAATGAAAAAAGTGAGTTAAGCCTAGATCAAATAAAGTCTGATGCCTAGGAGGTAAGTATTGCAATAAAAAAGTTTTGGAGATTTTTTTCTGCGTAGTTTACCTCAGCTTCTTAAGTAGTTTGGTTGACTCAGAATGTTGAGCTGAGCAGTGCAAAACCATTCAGTAGAAAATGTGAACAGGCTTATATCCTAAGACTTATCCTTCTCTAAAGTTTAGATACTCAATGGATTTCAGAAAACGCTTTCATCCATTCGAGATCCTGACCTGAATGCAGCAAGTTACAGCACTTGAAAAAGTGGGCAAACATCACTGCACCCAAAGGGAATGAGAAAATAGAACTCTGAGACAGGGAATAGAATATTTTAAAATCTTTCTTTATCTTGATGAAATTTACACTCTGTGCTGATTATGACCAGGATAGAGTTACTTCTCTTCTTAATAGGTCATATGGGGCTGTGTTTTGTGTTTTTGCTGAAAACAGTGTTGATAACAGAGGAATGTTTTCATTATTACTGAGTAGTTCCTACAAAGTCAGGGCCTTTTCTGCTCCTCATCACCCTGACCAGTGAGGAGGCTAGGGCTGCACAAGGAGTTGGGAGGGGACACAGCCAGGACAGCTGACTCCAGCTGACCATAAGGATACTCTATACCATATGGTGTCATGCTCAGCATATTGAGTTGGGGGAAGAAGAAGGAAGGGGGTGCTTTTGGAGTGATGACATTTGTCTTCCCAAGTCACTGCCACGTGTGACGGAGCCCTGATGTCCTGGAGGTGGCTGAACACCTGCCTGGCAATGGGAAGCGGTGAATGAACACCTTGTGTTGCTTCACATTTGTGTGTGGCTTTTGCTTTATCTAGTAAACTTTATCTCAACCCATGAATTTTACTATTTTTCTCAATTCTGCTTCCTATCCCAGTGGGGCTGGGGAGTGAGTGAGCAGCTGTGTAGTGCCAAGTTGCTGACTGTGGTTCAAGCATGACACTCTCATGTCTGCTACATGTCAGAGTTCAGATGAAGACAGGATAAAACATAATAGCAACCGATGACATACTCATTAGTCTAATAATAGGTCCTGAAATAGTCACAGGTTGATATTTCCCCCTTATCTAACAGACATTGAGTCACTGATCTGCAGAATTACACTATTCCCTGTATTGCTTTAGTCTCTTTATTTCTGAATGTTTCTGATGGAAAAAGAGTTTTGAACAGATGAAGTCTCAGTTTATCCTGATGGTCATTTTCCAAACATTTCTAATATTTATAGTATTTGTACAAATATTAATCATTAGAAGATTTGAGGCATTTCCTAAGAAAGTTGCAATGATACACGAACAGAATTTTTCAGCTGTACAGTCAATCTTTGTGAATTTATATTGCAATTCCTTTAATAAAGAGACACCTAGTTTCAAAACCCGGTGGTGATTTCTTCCCCCAAAGCATGAGAAATTTTTCAAATATCAAGTTGACAAGGCAATATATGTCCCACTTTTCCTTAATTAATTCTTTAGTAGGACAGGGATGATTTAACATTTTATACCAGTTCTCCATGAATTTCTTCAATATGAGTCCATCCCACAATCCCACAGGCAACAGTTCTCCATGAACTACTGCAATGTGGGTCACTCTTCCCCAAGGTGAAGTCTTTCAGGCTGCTCCAATGTGGGTCCCCTACAGGGTCACAATTCCTACCAGGAAACCTGCTCCAGAACAGGCTCCCCTCTCTACAGGTCTGCAGGTCTCCTCCAGGAGCCTGCTTCAGTCCAGGCCTTCCACAGGGTCACAGCCTCCTCTCAGGCATCCATCTGCTTCAGTGGGTCTCCTTCATGGCCTACAGGTGGATCTCTGCATCCCCATGTTCCTCCATGGGCCACAGAAGCTCAGCTGTCTCACCATGGGCTGTCCCACAGGATGCAAGGGAATCTCAGCTTCAGTGCCTGTAGCACCTCCTCCCCCTCCTTCTCCACTGACCCTGGTGTCTGCAGAGTTTTTTCTCCCACATATTCTCACCCCACTCTTCTCTGGCTGCAATTATACCTGTGTAATAGCTCTTGTTTTTTTCCTTCTTAAATATATTATCAAAGAGACATTATCATCATTTCTTATTGTCCCACCCTTGGCCAGTGACATGTCCATCTTGGAGCCAGTTGGCATTGGCTCTGCTGGATGTGGAGGAAGCATCTGGCACCTTCTCATAGAAGCCACTCCTATAGCCCCCCAGGCTACCAAAACCTGGCTATACAAACATAATACATCATCTAGTATCAGGATGAGAGTCTTAAATTTAGCTGTAAATACTGCCCCCCATCCCCTTTCTCTAAAATGCTGACAAGCTCTCATTTCTTTCTTATTGCATTGTTTTTAGGATATTGCTTTAAAAAAATTGTGCCATGATGTTTACTCTGTTTTCTCACTACCTAGACTGATGCTGGGAGACCTCATTTTCCTTTTGTGGGGAATTGACTCTATATATATATTTATATATCTTCTCTTCAAACTTTACCCAGGCTACAGGTTTAGTGATTCTTGCAAATGAGGACATTCACTAACTCTTCTGCTTCACCTGTGTGCCTGTAGGGAAAAGAAGTTAGTGGTCATTGGGAAAGTGAATAGCTGATGTTTAGGGTTAGGCTGTTTGCCTAGACCCAATAAACCTGAATCCTCTTTGCACTGTTGGCTTCCTGATTTCCCATCTGGATTTGATTTGACTGGCCTGCAGGGAGACTGTAACTGCAGTTGTCCCTATTTCTCCTGACTTCAGTGTATTTTCTAGACTTTCCCTTGGTGGTAGAGGGAGAGAATGCCTCCCTCTGAGACATGGACCTTTCCTGAACCTGTGTGATATACCAGCTTGATCCAGAGTTTCTGAAGTATTCTTCAGAAAGTAAACTTGGTGGACATCAAAGAATGAAAAAAGCTTATTGATGCACTTGGGGGCACTTAAAACAAAAGCATGAGTGATCCAGGGACATCTGGTTGCATACATGTTTGTACAGTTTGGTGTACTACTTGCATGTCTCTCAGTAAGGCTATGTGCTTAACTTCATCAGACCATAATTCTCATTAGTATATTTGTGTTATGGTATAAGCCTTTACATTTCAATACTGTAATTGGGTTTCCTCCCTGAAAGGAAAATCAGGCTATGATGTTCCCACTACACAGACATATGCTAAGATTATATAACATAAAAGTTAGAAGAAGAGTCAAAGAAACAGCTGCTTTACAGGCACCCAAGTCATGAAAAGAGCTTTCTAAGTCACGAACATGTTGTTTTTGCTGTACTTTCTTAGTAAATTTAGTAAATTCATAGTATTGTACAAGTGTAATGTGATGCTTCATACTTTATATAGTAAAGCAGTAGCAATGATTCCATGACATCTTTTTGTTATTTGAGATCATGTCGGGAGCAAGACCAGCTTCAAATATGAGGAGTGTTCATTTTAATGAAAAAAGAAAAAATGAAAAATAGTAAGCAAATGCACAACAATTCTCAGGTTGACACATTAAAGCTGTTTGATGCATCAATCTGTGCAGAGTTTTCAGTTTAGTGGGTGAGCCATGCCTCTATAATACTTAATACATGTGCATGATGAGAGTTTTTTTAATATTTACTTATCTTTTTCCTAGAAACAATTTCAATCTCTAGTTATATACCTTAGAAAAAATTTTGCTTCTTTCCAATGACTTTTCATACTGGTAAAGTCCGTAAAGTATTGTTGCAACTTGTGACTTTGCTGTGCAGAAGTTCCTCGCTGCATTGGCAGGTTTTTGCTACAAATCACTTAGATCTGAATGGATAGTCCCCAAAGTCATTTCACTTAGATTTGCTTAGAGGCATCTGACTGGAATGATTTTCAGTTTTCATAAAAGCAGAAATCCATTGCCACTGTTGCCATTACTTGTTATATAGATATCCAACACAAACACACTGATGATACAAAGGGCTCCAGGGACCTTTCTGAAGACTGAAGAGTCTGAATGAAAAACAAGTTTGGGGGTTGGGATTGGGTTTTTTTTCTGGTACCTCTGTGACTATTCTTAAAGGTTAATTTGAATATTTTGGAAACTATGTTTTATTGACATGTCTCATTCAAAAATATAAACCCAAGGTTTGGTGTAATCCTTCAGATATCCTGTATAGTTACTATGCAGGCTTTAATAAATCTGCAAGAGACTGAAGGTGAAAATTTGAGATATATTAGGAATGCAGCAGATATCTACGCAAGCTTAATATTTTAAATTTGATAGAAAAGTTTCATTAAATATCTTAAAGCTTTCTGTTAAAACTTTGGTTGAAGAATTTTCCAACAAAACAGCTGATACAGAAATTCCATCCTTAACAAATTAGTTTATATTTTGTTGAAGTGTCTATTTGAAGAAACTGCATAACTTAATTTAAATGAAATGTTTCAATTTTCCATTTGAAATTACTTTTGGCAGCTGCAAAAAAGGATCATTTTACAAATATGTAAAATAACATTTTATTCTGTGAAGATTTTTTAAAACTATCTTCCTGCATAAAATTCGTAATAACTTTATTTTTTTCAAAATTAGAACAATGGAACAACTTTGATACAGGAAGCTGTTTGAAAAACAGAACTTGTGGTCTCCTTAATTTGGTTAGGAATTCTTAATTATTCTCAAGTTTTATTTAAAACATTAAAAAATATCACTTTCAGGGTTAAGGAAAATGAAGTCTAAAGATGTCTTCTAGTATCCTACTTAATTCTTCCTTTATATAGGAATCAGAAACACTAGATTTGATTCAGATTTGCATTATATTCAAACAGAGAGATGAAGAGAAATGTACAAATCCATATGGCATAAATTTCACAACTACAAAAATAAGTTTCTGGTAGATGTAGGGGTTTGAAACCCATCCAGCAATTCTTCATCATAATTAATGTGATTGTGCTTAGTTTCCTTTTAATTGCAGGGTTCTAGAATGTTGAAATTTCCCCTCTGTTATACATAATTCACATGTGTAATGAAAAGATGTTCTTTGCCTCAAACTGCATAACAGAGTCACATAAATATAATGCAAGAACTGCCGAAGGGGGATGTAGAGAAACACTGTGACCACATTGGTCAGCACAGTCTTTGGTGTCATCCTGGGGTAACCACACTGTACAATTTGATCACTTTCTTTAAAGCACTGCTTCAGGGAGAGGAACAATAAAAGGAGGAAACAAAACATTTTAAACTGGCATACCTTGGCAAAAGCAAATAGCAAGCTGAAAACAGAAACCTGGTCATAAATTCTATTATATGGTGAAACTCCTTGTGTATGAAATGCCTGTGTTTTCCTATACTTTTCAATTATCTTGTAATAAAATGAATCCCTTTCTGTGGCATTTCAGTACAGTAAAATTAAACTAATACAAAGCACTATTACACTAGACTTGCTTTCAAGTATTATTCAAGTTTTGGGGGTGTGAAGGGGTTTTTTAATAATTTCTCAGTATAAAAATAAATTTCAGCAGTTCACTTCAATTACAGCAAATGGGAAATTTTCTGGGTTGGGGTTTTAATGCCATAAATCCTAAAAATTTCCTGGACAACTGATATAGTATATCATGAGATTTCTTGGACATGTAACTTCTACTAGAGTTATTTCTTTGACATACACGGCAAATAAGAGTACTATTCTTACTATTTAATCTAGTTAAGATGCTTGCAAGTATAAACAGGGATAGAGAAATTTATGACAGAAACATTTAGTCAGGCAGGAAACTTTAATGATTAAAAATGTGTTTCCAAGTTTTTGAGTGTCTGGAGCATCAGAATAACTATATTTCAGAACTAAACATCCAAGTTTCACCGAATTTTTGCTCCACAATTTAGTCTTTTTTTATGTCTAGGCCTATGAGAATTGTCTGTGAGCACTGAAAAGTTTCCTTTCATCCCCTAAATCCTGGTAAAATTACAGCCTGTTTCTACCACATGATTGTTGATTTAATTGATCAGCAGGGAGATGGCTGGGCCGTCTTTCACATGATCGTTGTTCAAAGTTGGGTCTGAGACAGAAGAGAGAGGATATAAAAGTTCATTCCTGACTCTCTTGTGACGTGAATGGCTTATAACCATGAGTATTTTGATGATTCAGTTTCAAGTGAAACCACCTAAATAAATAGTTGCCTTGGCACAGCTGAGAAGAGATTGGCTGAAGGCAAGAAAAGAAATGGGAGTGAGTGTTTGGGAGTGGTTGCCAAATCAGATTTTTCATACAACAGAAAGTTCATGTAATAGCTTGCATTATTCAGTACTCACAGGACTAAATAAAGTTAGTCTTTTGCACATGTGAAAGAAAATGTCAGTCTGGAAATGCGAAGACTTCAGGGTGACCTAATTGCAGCCTTTTAGTACCTGAAGGGAGCCTACAAGAGAGCTTCTTTAGTCTACAAGAGAGCTGGAGAGATGTTTTTTACAAGAGCATGTAATGAGCGGACAAAGGGGAATGGCTTCAAACTGAGAACTGGTTTAGGTTAGATATTAGGAAGAAATTCTTTACTGTGAGGGTGGTGAGACACTGGAACAGGTTGCCCAGAGATGATGTGGGTGCCCCATCCTTAGAAGTGTTCAGGGCCAGGCTGGAAGGAGCTCTGAATAGTCTGGTCAAGAGGAAGGTGTCCCTGCCCGTTGCAGAAGTGTTGGAATTAAATGATCTTTAAGATCCTTTCCAGCCCAGACCATTCTATGATTCTATGTCTGCTATGAGAAATAGACCTTACAGCTGGAATTTAGGCCTTGGATTTCTAAGTAAAGGAAATTACTAGCATGTGAATTAATATGAATACTTGGCAATGCATATAAAATACATTTAATCTTTCCAAAGAAGAGAAATTTGCATGGTTTAATGGAGTCTGATGCTTTGGACATTCTAGATGGGTTTCTTTTAATTTCTTTTTATTTTCTTTTTGTAGATATTTTTGTCCCAAGTGGTCTGAGCTCTACCTATTGTCAAATCTACTCTCTAACTTCAATTTTTATTAAAAACTCCAAACAAACAAACAATAAAAACAAACAAACAAAACCAAACAGAAAAAGCCCACAACCCACTATTGTAATGTTTCTTCCTTTTATTTCTCTTTGTTATTTTTCAGAGTTCATAGCAATGGTAAGCCAATGACTGTGCTGCCAGCAACCAACTTAAGTCATACATTTCTGTTAGATATTTCTATTATCTTTAAGATTGGGGATGTCTTAGAACTGGATAGACTGTGACTCATTTGGTGTCGTATATAATCAATGAGAGCCTGTTCATCATTAGTTGGAAAGAAGGTATTAGAAATTAATTCTCAGGCCAAGGTGAGCAAGATATAATTCTTCTTAAGTCAATAGCAACTTTCTTTGAAAAAAGGAATGCACCATTTAGTATTTGTTTTTGAATTTCTTTCTTTCTTAATATAGTTTTTATACATATTTTTTGTCTTTCCAAAACCTTAAAATTAATATTGAAAAATAAAATTAGAAACAAACAGCTTTGTAAGGAAAGGTAAATACAATACAACTTCAAGCAAATTCAAGATTGTAGTACAAAAACCAAAGGAAAAAAACCCCACCAAAATAACTCCCTCCTGAGAGGAAAGTTTTGTTCTGAGGATAAGGGTTTCTAATGTAAAGTCAAGAGAAATAATTTATGAAAGATACTGTCCTGCATAAAGAGGGCTAGGTTAGTCTATTGAAAATTTTCTGTTTTGATCGAAACCAAACTGCACATACCATATGCTAGCATATGCTAGTTTTAAAATGATGTGTGATATATGCTGGTAGTGAAAAGGCTTTATTCCACACCAATTAGGCATGCCTGGTTAAAGATATGCATGTAGTAAAAGTATTAATGCTTTCAGAACAAAGGCTGCTGTGATCATGCAAACCAGACACCTAAGTTCAAGGAGCTTCTACTTAGGGAAAAGAAGTGGAGGAAATCAAACAAAAACTGTTATAATGGGCCAGTAATTATATTGCATCTCTGTGATCTGGCCAAGACTTTGTTTCAGGATAAGTTAGCAAAATGTCATGTGTGCTATGGAGTGGAATAGGCAGCTGAAAATTAATAGGAGGAAAAAAAAAAAAATATGTACTGAATGTTTGACCTGGAAATGTATGAAAGTAGAGGGTTTAAAGAGAAATAAATGCTGAAACATCTGCTGTCTTTGTCATTTAGTAGATACTTTTGTTTAGCAGATCATTCAAATTCTTTCTGATTATTTTAGTCTTCTCTAATGTATAGCAGTAGCTGAAATGGTGAATAAATGTTTGTAAAATGTCAGCTTGTTTTCTATTTAAAAGAAGGATCCTTTTCTGTTTCCTCAGCAGCTGCTACATTTAATAACTTTACCAGATGTCACATTTAAATCGTGTTTTGCATTTAAGGCTTTGAAAGGCCTTGGAACAGAGAGAGCCTTTAGAATTTCAGCAGCTACATCACAGTTTCTTAGAGTTATCTAACTTTTTAATTATAGGAAAAAAAACCTTAATGGTGAAAAAAAAATGTAAGGTTTAAATAAAATGTAAATATGCCACAGCATACTACAGATATGTTACAGGGTGTATTTTAATTGCATCTATTTTTCTGAAAACAGAATTGTCACTTTCTCTGGAACCTTGTTAACAACAGCAAGGCCAAATACTATTAAAAAAAGAAATTATCTTGTGTAAGGCATTGGTAGTATCCAGAGGATTTTGCTATGAAAGGATATCACTCACAAAGTCATTCCCAGGTGGCTACCATTTAAAGACCCACTGAATACAACGGAAAATAGATCAGAACACCAGCTTATCCCACAGAATTCTACTAAATAAAGTTGCTGGACTTCAAATTCTTTAAAAAATACCATGAAAAAAGTAGAATTCTTAATTCTGATTTGAAACATTTTGTATTGGGGTTTTTTTTTTGGTTAATTGCATACATTCATATGTACAAAAAAAACCAAACCAAAACAAAAACACATTCAATCCTGAAATTTATTACCCATTTTTGTCATATATCAATATACTTTTGAAATATTTTATGATTGCTTGTGGGTTTCTTTTGTGGTGGTGAGAGTTTTTTTTGGTGTGTGAGTCATTTTAGTTTTGGGGGTTTATTTTGGTTTTATTTTGTTTTGTTTTGTTTTAATGATTCATTTGGTTTCTAAGGCACCACTTACCAACATCAGGTATTGAAACCTCATCAGTGTTACAATAGGCTTGTACTGTTTGTGTTAACATTTTAAACAGCTATAAGCAGCAATTTCATATCCTGTTGTAAAGCAATAAGCTCAAAGGAGCAAGTTCTTATCTGCTAGGGAGTGATTGAATCCTAAAATGTCTCTGATATCATCATTCATATATGATTCTGTGTTAGTTTTCTCATTGTAATAATAGGGCAAGCAACACCATGAAGTAAAAAGATAGCTTGTTCAATTTCTAATGTTAAAGCATAAAGAAAATGTTTTGCATAATATTTAAATATTTCTGATTAAAGTATTTTTGATGGCACAGACTACTTCTTGTTGGGAGAAAATGACAACTGTATCCAAGATTATAACAGAAATTTGGTATCAAGCTGGAAATATTTGTTAGTTATTGTAGTTTTAGTGCAATTTTAGTTTTAGTTGCATGTATCCCTGCAGAAAACATTACAGGAAAGGCTTTAAAGAGGGAGAAAAAAAATAGCATGAATTCTTATATACTTAATTTGACCCCTGATTTTTGATTTCTTCTATTCTTTGTTTATGCATTCCATTTTTCTTCAAAGTAGTGGTTCTTCATGGTTGGTGATGGGAACACTTCTCCAAGTGTGAAAGAAGGGTAACACAGTGCTAGAAGTGGAATGTTTACTATTTATTGTATGTGGCTCTCAAACTGATGCTAAGTTTTGTATGAGATCTCATTGTGATAGACAGATGAGGTTCATCTCATGCAGCCTGGCTGATTGTTATCTCCTGTCACACTTTACTGGCTGAGCGAACAGTTTGAGCCTACTGAAAGCTTTATATACGTATTAATATATTTAAAATGTATGAATATGGCCATTTTACATGTTTGTGTGTGTTGGATTGCAATTGGATGAGTAACCTCATCTCATCTACACTTGTGATGTTGCAGTCACCAGTGCTGAAGCAAAGGAGGGTGGCCTGTCCTTCAGGTCCTCCTGAGTGATTTGGAGTCAGCGTTGGCCAACAGCGAGACTGTATCATGGAGAGAAAGAAGATGAACAGAAATGACAAAAATGCTCCCTTTGTTTCTCAACACTATAAATGCTCTCTGTGTCAGAGCAGAGATAAATACTAAATTCTTTAATCCATGTTCTGGATAGCTGTCTGAAAGACTTCTTTGTGGTATCTGGAAGTCCATTAAACTGACAAAGTTCTGAATAGATGTCTATTTCAGTCTATGTAGTTCTCAGTCCAGAACTAAAGTTTAATCTTTAAAATACATCAAATTATATACCTGCAGCATGGAATTCTAGTTACATTTTACTTGAACTTTACCACTACCATCAGCAAAGAAAGGATATTGTCCCATTCTTCTGTTTTCAAACTGTCTCTTGTTTATTGGCAGGAACAAGATCTACCCAGAAAACAATATCTATTTATATGATGGGCCAGAGGGGACTAGACTGTCTCTGGTTCTTTTGAAGAATAAAACCTCCTGAATTTCCCACTGAATTTCAAATTTAAGAAAGAATTGCTAAGTTGTTTGTTTGGTTTATTTCTCTCTGGTTAAATGTACCTTTGTAGGGGTACAGCTCTGATCTGGTAATGAAAAACTACTTTTATGAATCAAAGGAGCCTCTTCTGGTTTGTATCATCCTAAAGCAGAACATCAAGACAAGCCGAAACAGTTATGCTCCAAAAGTGATTAGATACAAGAACTTGGGGAAATTACTTCATACAAACACCTGTGCTTTATAGACCTTAAGTTAGGGGAGAGCAATACACTTAATAAAAATAAGAGCTTTCATTTCATGCAGTATGAAATGTTTGAAATGTGTTTATAAAATTTGAAGCATTGTAATATATTTAAATTTAGGAAGTCTGTTCAAAATGCTTATATTGAGAAACAAGCATCTTCTCCCTGAATCTTCTTTATTTTCTCCTCAGTAGTAATAAAGAAAAAATTCATTTACAATTCATATCAGTTTTAATGTCTTTTAGAGCATATGCTTTTATACTTGTGGAAAATAAATACATATGTATTTTTCTCCAGCTGGAGTTTATAGCTCTTAACACTTTTATGTTGGCCAAAAAGAACTTGTTTTAAGATTACTATTGCTAGTTTTTCTTTTCTACCATCAAGATGCTAGTTTGTTGTTACCTGAAAAGTTGTACATGTACATATATGTTGTAAATGTGCTGGAAGATTACAAGTGTAGACCAGATACGGAAAAATGTATTTAATCAGATCAGTTACTCTGGTGTATGAGCACCAAGCCAGTCAGGCTCTGGCAGCTGCCGTGGTTTTGGAATATATTAGACTACATGAAGTCTCACATTGTTGTGGTTTTAGTAGTGGGGAGGGGGCCATAAAGATGGCTCCTGTGAGAAGCTTCTGGAATTCTTCATCATTTCCAGCAGAGCCAATCTCTGATGGCTCTAAAGATGATGGACATGCCACTGGCCATGTCTGGGCCAATTAGAAAGGTTGGTTACGCCTCTGTGATGACATATTTAAGGAAAAATCAAAACAAAATGTGCACGCAGCTGCCTTTAGTTAGAGAAGGAGGAGGATGTGAGAACATGTGAGGGAAAACAACATGGAGACACCAAGGTCAGTGGAGAAGGAGGGGGAGGAAGTGCTCCAGGTGCTGGAGCTGAGATTCCTCTGCAGGCCGTGGTGAGCCCATGGTGAGGCGGGGTGTCCCCCCTGCAGTCCATGGGGTCCACAGGGGATACAGAGATCTGCCTGCAGTCCGTGGGTGAGGTGCCAACGTTGGAGCGGAGATGCCAGAAGCCGCAGCAGCCATGGATGCCAGAAAAAGCTGTAGCAGGTGCAGCCCAGTGAGAGACAGAGACTGAGATAAAAGTCGTGCAGTTTTGTGGAGGAGGTGACCATGCTGGAGTGGGTGGATGTCAGAGGAAACTGCAGTCCAGGTGGGGACCCGGCTGGAGAGAGAGGGGCCCCCTGCTTCCATGCTGGAGCAGTTTGTCCTTGGAGGATTGTATCCCGTGGACGAGTAAACCCATGTCATAGATGTTAACAAAGAACTGTCTCTCGTGGGAGGGACCCCGTGGCAAAAGCAGAGGAAAAACTCCTCTCCCTAAGCAGGGGAAGAAGATCTTGGAAATGGACTGATCTGAACCCCCACACCCTGCCCCCCCCTTGCACTGTTGGTGGGAGGGAGGGAGGGGTGGGGAGTGAAAAGAACAGTGTCTTTTAAAGGTTTAGTTTTACTTCTCATATCCTCCTTCTAACTCTGGTAGTAATAAATTTCACTTTGCAACTTAAGTTGAGGCTGCTTTGTCCTTGGAGCATTTTCTCCTGCTTCTTTATCTCAGCTCATGGACTCTTGTGTTAATTTCCTTTTTTTTTCTTTTCCCCCTCTCCTTCCCTCCTCTGCCCAGCTGTGGCAGGGGAGGGAACGAGTGAGTGGCTGCCACGGGTACCTGGCACTTGGCCAGGGTCAAACCCACAACACACATGCTTTGAGATTTCAGAACATTTTTCATAATACAGTATTGAAAAATTAATTTTCATTCATATACTTTACCTCATTCTGTAGTTTCAGGATTTATCTGAACACAAATAATAAAATTAGCAGCATATGCACTTAATGGGGATTTTTAATCCTATCATATATTGGGTAAGCACTTTAAATATTCCTCTTCTAATGAGAAAGTGGGCAATACATTGTATTTAGTAGTAAGCAAAGAAAATACTAGTTTTAATTTGTTTACTGCAAGTGAAAGTGTTAGCATTGGAGTTTTGGGGTGTTTTCCTGGACAAAGGAGGTACTATATGCTTCTAAGTTCAATACTAACGCTAATTTCAATAGAAATTCTGCTTTGCTAAAGCTGTGATTTTTCCCTAGCAATGTTTCTGTTGTTGAAAAGATATCACTTTATATATATTCCAAATACTTTATGAAGAGTCATAAAAATTACTTTATACTTGAAGTACGAGCTGAGACAAAATGGTACCATCTGTGTTCCGCCTCTGTGTATGGAAAAAGCACAAATTATTGGAAGAAATGCCATTGGAGAAAAAGCTGGGAAACTGAATTCTTCATTGTGTACAGCATAGAAAATATGTCAGCTAGGGCCTTATGATGTTTCTGTGTGTTCTGTTTTTACAGAGTAGCTCTGGGCATCCCCAGTCTCTTAATAATGGTAAAACTTCACCATGTACAGATTTTTGTTAACTACATCTCTGCCCATGCAGAGTGCAAATCTCTGAGGGCTAAACCACACAGGGGGAATAGCAAAAGGGCTTATTAGCTGATTAATTGGTAATAAAGAACTATAGATGTCTCTGCAAAAGTTAACATTGTGAGAGTCCATCAGGAAAGTCCTTCTTCTGCTGTTATTTGTACTAGAGAAAACACTGTATTCAGACTTGTCTCGGATTTTTGAAAACTTCCCTGTTCAATTTAGAACCATTTCAAAAATTTTCATAATACCCATCTCAGGTTAAATGCATTTGAAATTTGTTAACACAGCTTCATACTGAGATAATCTGTGTAACAAATTCCTTAATATATTGTCTGTTTGATGTGTATTTAAAACAGTGGGGATTTTGTGGCTGAACATTACCAGACAATCTCTGCAGTAGAAGTTCTTAAATTTTTCACTTTTCTAATCCATTTTCTGAAATTTGTTTCTTATTCCATCTGTCATTATCAACAGTTGAAGTTCTGTGGCAAGAAAGTGCAAATGTTGTTCATGAGCTGATATTCTGACTGTCATTACAGTATTTCCATTTGATTTTTGAAGACAAATTTTAAATTTGAGTAATATTTTTTTTAAAAAACAGCCTCTTTCTCTTTTGGATAAACCATTTTTGAGCTTGGTAAATAAACAACTTGGCTATTCCCGGTGCCTATTGAGATAGATGAGATATTCTGTATTGCAGCTGTATTGTTGTTTTTAATTAGTAACTAATTTACCAACATCACTGTAATTTTGCATGATAATTTTTACTATTAACATAAGGTAGTTATTATATTGCAAATTTTCATTTAGATTAAATATGTACAATTACATCTTTACCAGATGAGAAATATTCTGTATTGTAATCCTGAACTGAAAAATGAGTGGCATATGCTGTGGTAACTGTAGTTTAATTAGAGTTTTTAGTAGCAATGGTGCTGTAGGCATAGCAATGAACTACAACTAGGCTTTTGAGAAACCTAGCAAAAATCTCTATTGTGTCTACTTTAATCAGTAGTGGCATCAGCATTTGTTACAAACCCCCCCCCCCCAACTCTATTTTATTTTTATAGTCTTATTTCTGTATCAATATAAGTATTTAATCTTATAAAATTATACTTAATATATCAACAACCACATTTGTGTTTAATGTTGTTCACTTTGTGGCAGGGCTTGAGGGGTATTGGTTGGATTCTTGGGGGTTTGGTTCATTTTTCTGCCTAGACTAGACCATCCTCAGACAGCAGCTTCTTGAGAAATTTTTTGGGAATTTGTGTAGAGGAATAGGAAACTTCAATTTGGTGATCACAGCTAATACCTAGAATTAATTATATTAACGTATTTGGTTCTTGACTCAAGGGAAAGGATTTTTTTTCTCTCTGTTCTTTCCCTGTGCAGCTTTTAGCAGATTTTTAGTATTCAGGTACTACTCATAATGAACAAATGTCCTTGTCAGTATTTTGAAGACACCCAAGGTGCAAATCACCTCTCCAGCCTCTCTCCCTCTCCTTCTGTGACAGAGAAATAGTGGTTAATGCCCACTATTCATCTCTCACAAGCTTCATTGCAAGGTGTAAAATACCTTGACGTCTTAAAGGATGTTTAAAAAAATAGGATAAATGAAATATCCCAAATGTTTAACACTGTTGCCTTGTTATGACTGATCAAAAACAGGATATATCAACACTTCATGACTAGATTTACTTGTTATTTCTTGTCCATTTGCATTCCAATTTGATTGTAACTCAGCTGTAAATTCAAATTCACCTTTAATGCACCCTTCTACAAACCTTTGTCTCAGAGAACTTGGTTATTTGACTGATTATGCTTTGGATTGTACAGTTACTTTATGCCTTGAATAATCTTATTTAATGCAGGTTGATTTCTCTTTTATGTTTTGTGTTATCGCTTCAATTTCTTTCCTTTACTTTTCCCAGCTACTGACTGTTTGTTTTATTCACTTTATTTCATTGCTCCCCAAACCTCAGAACAAATGAACAGTACCAAACGTGTTACAAAGTCAATAAGTAATCACAGAATATTCTGAGTTGGAAGAGACCCACAAGGATCATTGAAGTCCAACTCCTGGCCCTGTGCAGGACACACCCAGAATCACACCATGTGCCTGACAGCATTGTCCAAACACTTCTTGAACTTTGTCAGGCTTGGTGCTGTGACCACTGCCCTGGGGATCCTGTTCCAGCACTCAAACAACCTCTGGGGAAAGATCCTTTTCTTAATATCCATCTTAAACCTCTCCTGACTCAGCTTCAGGCAATTCCCTCGGGTCCTGTCCCTGGTCACCACAGAGAAGAGATCAGTGCCTGCCCCTGCTCTTCCCCTCACAAGGAAGTTGTAACTGCAATGGGATGTCCCCTCAGTCTCCTCTTCTCCAGGCTGAATAGACCAAGTGACCTCAGCCCCTCCTCATACGGCTTCTCTTCAAGGCCCTTCAATATCTTTGTTGCTCTCCTTTGGATGCTCTCTAACAGCTTCATATCCTTCTTATATTGCAGCTCCCAAAACTTCCCCCAGCACTCGAGGTGAGGCCACCCCAGTGCAGAGCAGAGCGGGACAATCCCCTCCCTTACCTGGCCTGGCCTGATGCCGTCCAGGACACACTTGGCCCTCCTGGCTGCCAGGGCACTGCTGACTCATGTTCGGCTTGCCATCAACCTCTTCTGTAGGGCATCCCTGCCTTCGAGAGTCAAAGGCCCATTGATCCTCTATATGGCCAAATGCAAAGAAAATAACTTATTGTTGAGAAAAGTGCAATAAGATTTAAAATGTAGACTGAAGTGATGCAAATCAAGCAATAAATGAACAGATTATCTCTTTTTACTAGGCAAAGAAATATGTTATCTATGTGTTAACTATAGCAAATATGTAGTTCTCCTAATAATTCCATATTATGGGAAAAAAAGGAAAAAAACCCACAAAAAACGCCCCACCAAATAATGAAATGAATTTTTTACCATTGTTACAGAAACATCAAAATGAGATTACTGCTACATGGTGTGTCCTATGGTGCAATGTAATTAGTCATAGTTAAATAAGGACTTCAACAAAAGCAAAGTGTCTTTTCCAGATGGTATCTACTACCTTGACCTAATCTTATCCTTAGGATTATTCCCTTAAGTGTATAAGGAATATGGATTTGCCCATGTCTCTTTTTCAGGCAGACACATACAAAAGCATGATTAAACGAGGAGCATTTTTATTGGTTTATCACACAATGTCACAGCTGCTTCTGTACTGTGAATGAAGAAAGTAATGTAGAAAATTTCTGCATCTGCACTGCCTCTGAATAATGTGAACAACCTGTAGGAAACCGAAGAAGAGAGAAGGGATCCCTGTTTAACTTGTGGCAGCAAAGAATTAACAGTTGTAAGTTGATGTGGTGCAGTATTTCCAAGGCAGTAGTGTATTTTGATGGGGTTTTTCTGTATTTGTAAGATTTTATTTTTAATTAGAGTTTATTTCTGTCATCGTAGTTGGAGATATACATTAATGGAATGCTCATGAAGTGGAGTTCCTTAAAAAGAATTATAAATGTACCTAGAATACAGTTCTCAATTATTTACCCTGGAATTACCTGGTTTAGAGTTATATTGCTTCTTAGCATCAAAGTAAAAATTGCTTTTCATAATATGCCCCACATTCTGTAAATCACTAATTTCTTACAATAGGTTCACCTTCTGACTGGATTAATTCACAATCAGTGCTGATCATTCACCCCACAGTTATCCATCTCATTATCAGAAGTGAAATCTGATATTGTACTCAGAAAGGCTTTGACCTGTGTTTTCATTTTTTCTTTAGATTACATCTGAGACAGCTTTTATGATATACCTTTTCTTTTGGCCACACATGGCTCCCTTAATCTTTTTTCAACTCAAATAGCACATATCCTGCTTCCATGCTGAAGGTTTGCAGCTTAGAACCCAGCAGGAGCAGATTTCTGTCATTTTAACCAAATTGAAGGTTTTTATCACCTCTGAGTTGAGTTTGGTGGAGTTTAGCAGCTCGAGTACCTGCTGAAAAGGCAGACGTGCCAAGCATTCACTAAACTGGAAAACGTACCTTGCAGTTTGTAAAGGAGTGAGGAAAGGCTTACTAGTATTATAACCTTCAAAATAAGGAAAGGGAAAGAGGAATATAGTGCTGGCAGCTCACTTAGACTTTCTTAACGTGTCAGTGTCAGTCCTTGGAGGCAGAGATCTCCGCTGGAACCAGTTTTCTGACACAGGTGCAGAAAACAGTCCTGCCCTTCTAAGGCAGGATGTTTCACATGTCCCTGTCCTCATCAACATTTCAGGAGAGCCAGAGGTGTCAACAAAGCTATTTTCTGTGACCAAAGGCTTTGTATTCACAAGTCTGAAAAAACCTTAAGAAAACCTTTAGATAACATTGCTTGACATACAAGGAAGCTTCTATTCTTAGTGTTCATCTGCAAAGCACTGCTTCTGAGCATGCTTGTCTTATGTTCCACAAGCCAGATAATCTCTTGAGGAACCTCAGTGATAATAAAATCAGTAAGACATTACATTAAGGGTGAATTTGACCCAGAAGACCACAGAGCAGCCTGTCCTGAAACTGCATTCTCTAATTATATTTTGCTTCCCTTGTATATGTGTTGCTCAGTAAATAGTTTATAAGATAACATGATCTTGCAGCTCTGTGTATTTCACAGTCCTTTCCATTTGCCAATCATAGATGAATATGCAGTCAAAATATGAACATTGAAAACAAAAATATTCTTTTTTTTTAGTAATTGTCTAAAACATGGAAATGAAGAGGTTTTATTGGAATGGAACACGATGTAGTTACTAAGTATTAGTCTAATGATGATATTTAAATCAATCCAAATATGACAGTACATTATAAGGCTAATCTAATTTTAACACTGCTGCATGCTGGAGGTAATCGGGATATCTCTAAATGCATTTACTAGTGCCCCAATTAGTTTTGGGGGTTTTTGTTTGTTTGTTTTTGTTTGTTTGTTTTGGGGGTTTTTTTCAAGATGGGAAGGGTATTGGCTTTCTTTGTTTTATGTTCTCTGCACAAAGAATAAGAAAAATAAATACCAGGAGAAAAACATCTCAGTATAAGCACTTAAAACTTTCTCAGATCTCACATTCAATCCACCCTGAGAGGTGATACTATAGGGCTCTGTGAATACATATATATTTTATTGTAATATTGTTTAATTAGGTTATTAATCCACTCCTTCTATTAGTTACACCTCCTTCCATCTCTGATGGTAGGGCTCTGTCAGTGTAGATGCCAAAATGGGTGCTGCTGGTGTGTGTGAAATGACACTTGTCTTTCAGATCACTATTTCTGTTTCACAATCTGCATCAGGTTCTTTGAGATATTTATGATTCTTTATCCTTACCTGCAGTGCTTTTATAGCAATTTTTTCTCTACTTGACCACTGTACAATATTGTATTTAAAATAAAAGCTTTCATTAGTATTGGCATGATTTTCTTCTTAGTTTTATAAATTGAATGCACAATGTTTCCAGTATTTTTTTATCATTAAATGAACTACACTTTCATTTTCATGCAGTTATATCCAGAGATATATTTGCAACGTCTTTGATAATCCATTTCTGCCTCTTGACCAGCTGCTGCTTCTTTTTCTACTCAGCTTCTATGTTTGATTCCTTCTTCTCTAGGACTGAGTTTTCATTGCTGGCTTTTGCTCAGGAATTGTAACTTCCTGTCACCAAACATGCATGTTAATGGTTTATCCCAGGATCCTTCAAACACAAATCTTTATGGTTCTTTTTAGGTCTCTCATCACTTTCTGTTCCTTAGCTCTGCACTGCCTAGATCAGACACATTTTGTTCCATGTCCTGGCAGATTGAATCAGTTTTGGATTTAGTTTAGCAAAAAATTTAGTTACAGATGGGTGTTAAAAGGCATCCATTCTGCTTATTTTTCTTACTCTGAGAGGAAGATATTTGATCTGCTATTGGAACAAGTGATATAAATTACTTTCCAAGATTTCCCAGCTGATGTTCCTGATTGGTCTTTTTTTTTGCCACCTTTCTTTCCCCACTATTTGAAATTACTGAAGGCTAAGGGCATGCACAGAATGGTATATTTTTATATATGATTGTATCAAGCAATTTTGAATGTGTCTTTATATACCCAACACTGACTGAATGTTAGATATATAGATTGGCTTCTGAGCAGAACAAATGATTGTGCTGTTTACTACAGTATTATTTAATGAGGGAGTGCTGCTTGTATAATCTTCCTAACTAATCTCCTTGATTGTGGGGTTCACAGTCAATAATTTGTCTAGTCAAACAAAATTTTTGCCATTTGTTCAATGTCTAGAGCCTTATATAAAATACGAGCTTTTATGAACTGTACTTATAAGTTTGTTTACTCAGTTAAGTAACCAATATATATATTATATAGTGTTATATAAACAATTTAGCTCTTTAGCTTTAACATAAAATAATAGATTATTATAATGTACTGCACAGTTCTGCAGTTACAATGCCCTGTGAACATAATGTGCCTCTTAAATGGATTTCTAAAGTCATTAATATTTTAAGACATTTGAAACCTTGAAACCTACATGCAAATAAAGCCTTACGTTACAATGTGGCCTAGATTTCTGTTTGCATAAAGAAACCGAACACCTTGCTTATTCAGATAGTCTTTTAGAGAGTTTGTTTTATCTTTGTTGTTTTGGCTTTTTTTACTTTTCTTCTTCCACTCAACTTGGATGATGTAGGAAATACATGCAGATTTAATGAGAATTTAAAGAAAACTATGAACTGTAGATAGAATAATTTTTTTAATGTTACTTTCCAGGGCAGCATTTAGTAATGTAGCTTACGCTGACCACTGACTGAGTGTATGTGCCTTTGTTTTGCATTTATAGTTATCATACATTTGATCTCTTTCTCTGTTTTGAAGATTTTATGTTACAGTTTTTAGAATTGCAGGTTCTTAGTCCTTCATGTGAATGGGAATGTTTGGTTTTATGACAGCATAAATGGGAAATGTAACAAAACTCAGCAGCTTTCCTTTCTGCTGTTAAAAAAGGGAAATTTAACCTAATTTCTTATATCATTTATATTTCCACCTTTCTGTGTGGTTTTATAATAATCTTAGCATTTCTCATTTATCAAAACAAATTAGCTTATGCTTTTCTGTATTTGGCACGTCCTCATTCAGTTCAGAAATAATGCTCTGAAGTGCTTTAAGTAAAACCATTAGTATACTCCTCATTAAGGTTATGCTCACATCTGGCATGCTGGTTGTGTTGTACCTAGTGATGGCATAAAATATGTAACAGTTTTTTAGTGAAGATGTTTGTCTTCAAAAAGTAAAGAGGTTCTCAGAACTGTGATTTTTTTTTTAAAATTCTGTATATGTGTTTTGTGAATCAGAATACATTGACCTTTCCAGAATGTTGTGCTCATTTCTGCACTTGATGTTAGAGTAAAACTAAGAGTGAAGGGAAGGGATCTCAAAATTATCAAGGCACAAAAAATTCCTCTATTTAGCAGGTTTCTCAAAAAGCTATTAATGGTGGCTTACATATCTCTTCTGTTGTAAAACACAGACCTCAAAATCAAGAGACATTGTGTCATTGTATTATTGCCTTAAGAATAAATCTTGGTTTTCATGTTTTATTTTTCTTTTCTCAGATGACTGAAAAAAGAATTACAATCCTAAAAACATAGGATTGGAAGGGGTTTCCCATGAGCTGAAGTGTAGCCATGGGTGGTCATAAGAAGCACCTTGGGTAACACACAGCATTGCTTTATAAACTTCCATGTAGAAGTACAGGTTTTTTATTGTACTCTTAGCATCTCTTCTGTCTTTTGTAAGCCTGTAAGAGGTTTGTTGTCAGCTTAAATTTATTTATGGTCAATCTGTACACATTTGTTTCTGTGCCAGTATTGTTGTCTAGTTAAATAGTTTATCTCCCCTGCAGCCCTCGTGTGTTCTCAGCTGAAGTACTTATAAAACCGTAATCATATTCCCTCTCATTCATCTTTTTGCTGAACTAAGCAAGAGCTTTCAGTACATTGAGAAAGTTCATTCCTGACTCTCCTTATCATTATCCTTTTCGCTGCTGCTTGAAAAAAAATTAATTCATATAACCATATTCAAAGGAGTTTGTTTTGGTTTTATTTAACATGTGATAGAGCAATAATATTGTACAGGATAGTGAACTATGAAAGTGAAAAGTGCATTTGGATTACAACCACTATGCACAGATTTTTCATCTGGATGTTTGAGGAGACAAGGACACCTGCTTATTTGTTTGCATTTTCCCTCTCTCTCAGCTTTTCCTTTCTCTTTGTAGCTGCTTAGACCCTCTGAATGGCACCATGGTGCAGTTCTAGAAGGATTTCAGCACCCCACCCCGCTAATAATCTTTTTCCTCGCTTTTCAGAAATATGGTCACGATGGAATGCTGGTCAACACTCATAATGTTCCCTTTTCCTGCTTCTAAGGCATACTAAAAGCTGTAAATAATGTATGTTGTTACCAAAAATCAAACTGTCAGATTGTTGTATACTTTTACCTTTTTTTTTTTTTAAGGGACTAGAGTGCAGTTTCTAGAAAGATATTTCTTTTTTAGTCTCTGATTTTTGTGTTTTGTTTTGTTTTTTTTCCTAGCATATAATAATGTAAGGCTAAAATAAATGTGAACTATAATCACATTTTATGACAGCTTTTATTTTGCAAATAAACTCTCTAGTTTTCACTACAAATCACAAAGCTGCATGTTTGGTGAAATGCAGAACTAGATATAGTGAAGGAACCTAAAGGAAAATTAAAAAAAATTTAGTGCAATATCTTATTTGGTTGTAAATAAGACATCCTGGTAGATAAGTATCACAAACCTGGGCCTTGTGAGATTTCTTTTGATGTTCCCTGCTGGTTTGTAATTATACAGTCAGAAGTTAATGCAAGAAAGTGCCATAATAGCACATTTTAACAAGGAAAGGAAGAAGCTGAGCTGCAAAATGTGCATAATAAAGATTTTTTCCCAACCAGCAGAATATTTATATTCATGACTAAATTAGTTTCTAATAAATTATGCATAGCCTTTATGAAGTTAAATGAAATCATGAACCATACTGCTATAGATATGTTACCACAACCAACAGCTTTGTAGCAGTTTCCACAAACCACTATTTTGTTTCCTTTGATACCATTAATATAAGCATTTATTTGTATTCTAAAGGCTTTCTTTCTCAATTTACCTTAATATTTTTAATATCCTAATTCAAATGCTTTTCATTCCTTTCTTTTTTTATTTGAGAGTAAGACTTTCTGATATTCAGGTTCCAAGATGGTTTCTAATACATTTTGTAAACGAGTTTTATGAGCTTTTTTAATAAAAAAACCCAAACCAACCAAATTAGGTTATATCTTAATTACTTTTCAAATCAAGAGGGGGCAGGGGAAAGAGGGTCAAAATCCCTGTATCCTATTATATACTACAAGTAGTTGATTTTTTTTTAAAGTTAAATGTTTTCTCTTCAGCGTTTACTAAGTATTTCTTCATGAACTAGATACTGCTCTCTATTCTTTCTATAACTAAATTAGGACATATCTATCCCCTTTAATTATCTCAATGGCATGCAAAAACCCAGTTACATTCAGCACAGATATCCCCTGAATGGTCCCAAAGTTTTATGGGGAAATAGTTGTTACTTTACCCACTAATAGCTTTTCACCTTTACAGCATGACAGCCTCTTGAGTAATGAGAATGACTCCAAGTATTGTGTTCTCATTTTTAAATTTTTGAAGAAACATCTCTTGTAATTTCAGTCATTCTACTAAGATATTCCTTTCCATTATGTGCTTTTCCTTTCAAAGAAAATATTTTTATATAACTTTCATAGAGAAATAACATACTCTTGATTACAGTAATTCAGCTTTGAATAGTGTGTCTCAGGCAAAAGGATGAAATACTGTTTAGATTATTTTGTGGATTTTTTTGTTTTGTTTTGTTTTTGGTGGGATTTGGGGTTTGTTTGTTTGTCTCTTTATTTTTTTAATTTCCTATTTGTTTGCAACTGATGATAATAATAAATTTCAAAACCAGTTTTTTGACAGGTCAGTTCACTGGTTAAATTTGCTAGGACAGAAACCACCTCTCTTGAAGTCAGTTTTGGTTCTTCAAACTGAATACAGAGAATTCTCTCTCTTGCAACAAAGCAGCTCATGTTTGCTTGTGAGGATGACATTGATGGATATGGAGCATATGCACAGAAAGGTAGAAAACTATTCTAATAATGACACCAGGCCATGTCCTCTGTTCTGAATTTCTGATTATTTTTGTTACTGTTAACACTGACCTGGATGTTCTTAACATAGGGGGGATCTTCCTAACACTGTAACTTCGTTACTTCTTAACAGATGTATGAAATAGGTCTTTGCAATAAGATTTATTTTTTATCACTGGGTAAAACAAAAGTTTGCATTTTTCTGTGTAATTCTTTTAAAAGCAGTGTTTATGCTTCAAAGAGAACCTGTAATTTAGATACTAAAGGGAATGGGTTTGGCTCTCCTACTATTGAGCTATGAGATTCTAATCTATGAGATTCATTCTGTCCTAATTCTTACGTATTTTTTAAAAAATTGTCCAAGAGGATTCTAGGGATAAAATTACTGCCTCCTCAGAATTTTATATTTAATGAGGTCCCTTTTTGCTGTTGCTATGTAATGCTGCACTTTCATTTAAAACACAAATAAATACCGGTTATGCAAGTAAACATAAAAATGAGAGATATACTGAACAACAGCTTTGGCTAAACATTGCAAAAAATAAGAAGGAACCTGGGGAGGTAAAGGAAAGACTTGCTAATCAGGACTTCTGGGGAATTTTTAACCAATATTTTTTAGTAAGAACAATATCTGTAAGGGGGAGAACACTGCCAATGTTTGTAAAACTGAAGGGACTGTAGGCTGCTCACCCTGATTTTACAGCAAGGCTTTAGACAGAACATTATGCAGCACATAACTGCGTCTGTTTTAATGTGGTTGATCTTTGACACTGTCAGTGATAATGTTGGTAGCTCAAAATAGCAGTTCTGCACCGCCTGCTCTTACAGCAGTTCCAGTGGATTATGGAGAATGTTTCATAGAACAAACAGAACCATGATTTCCCCCAAGCAGAAACAATAGTTGCAGACAACGACCTTCTTTTATGGAGAAGATACTCTGTTAAACTTCATACTTGTTCTTGTTTTCACTGCATTATTTGAACTGACATTAAGAAAAAGCATGTAAATGTATTATACTCTGCAGCTAGACATCTAGTGAGACAAAGTTAATGAGAGATTAAGAATTCAGTGTCTGGTTTGGAAAGGACAAAATGTTCTAATTCTGGTTAAAGAGGGAATAAATTTAAGTAGTATCATATAGAATCAACATCAGAAGAGTTGTGCTTTTCCCTATGTAAAGTTAAATAAATTTACAAGTGATGTAGTTTAAAGCAGAAATGAGAGTAAATACTATGGTCATTTCAAGATGACATTTTTCAATTAATTTCTTTTAATAGATCTCTCTTACTCTTTTACTGCTTCCAGAAAACTTTCATGTACACTTTGTAAAATGGGATATTAATGTATTAAAATCAGATTTCTAACCTTGATCATTTATGTATTTTAATGTTTTGGTGACAAGGAAAACAAAAAAACTTTAGCCTGGAAGCGGTCCTTCTGGTGTGTCTAGGCATAACTGAGAAACATTTGATATTTCTACTGAAGTAGATTCACATTAGAACAATTTACAAATTTTCAGTTTCTGGATATTTGACTCAGGCCCAGTCAAGGAAAAATGTTTCCAGGACATAAGTAAGTAAGTGCTCTCTGACTAACTCCATGTATTTCTTTTTCAGTTTCTCAGATCTAACCTGTGAAATGAATATAACAACCTTTCCAAGGTACTAGGAGGAAAAAGTAAGTGATAAAATGATGATGATGATGATGAAGATGATGATGATGATGAAATGCTATACGAAATAATTGTTTTCTTCTGCCCCTAAAGAACCTTTCACTATTTCATTCTGCTCTTGGTCTGGTAATTATCTGAACAAATGCAAAGCATGTTTTGTACATAGACTGTAACATCTCTAATGAGCCTTCTAGTTATGAGGTGTAAAATCTGTGCCCCATTTACTTAAAATGAGTTAATGCAATATATGAATTGCTGTCGTGCAGAAAGTGGTGCTTCTACATACACAGCTGGGTACACACAACAAAACGTGTCTTGAACTTCCTGTTATTCAATAGCCTGGACTTCTACAAAGAAAATTAAAATAAACTGAAAATAAAAATTAATGCTCCCCAGCTGAATGTAGTCTATCCTTATTCATACTATCTGAATTCAAAACTATGTCACTAAAGACTAAAATTGCAGCAGTATGAAACTCATGTCAGTAAGCTCAGGTTAACCAGCTAAATATATACATGAGAGTTAAAAGTTCTGCGTACTTACAAATGTAGAGCAGGATTATTTGTCAGAGGAAAGGAAACGTAGGAGAC